>DWNE01007469.1:0-12226 GCA_018249875.1 Cecropterus toxeus | reverse complement strand
AGTCTACGCGAAGTCGCGGATACTGCTAGTATGCAAATAAATGTTTTATAAAATTGTGGATTTCAGTTTCTAATAGCAATTTAAGTATGTTTACGTAAGTTTCGGTTTCGGTTTCGGTTTCGGTTTCGGCCGAAATTGAGAGCCGGGCCGAAAGTTCGGTTTCGGTTTCGGTTTCGGCTGAAAAACCAGTTTCGGTCGGTCACTACTATCGTTATCTATTATACGTATATTCATATACGTATCTTTTGCCTGAAAATGTATTTCCACAACGCAAAACTAACCAATTCTCAATTTCTTGGAATATAATAAAGATGATGTGTGTTTTTTCTTCTAATATGTACGATAAATCAATAAACACTTATTTTTATGTTGAATAGTGTTTATGAAACATATCATGTGGAAACTTGTACACAAGCTTTTTGATGTGAAACATGTGTAGGCTCAGGAAAACCTGGTCGTAGGCATGGCGATGCTTGTCTTTATTTTTATTTTAGCGTCATTTGTTATACATCTCAGGAATATCACCTATCGAATAAAACTAAGCGGACTGCGGTGTTAGTTCGAGTTAGTATGAGGAGCTGTTCGTAGATGGCGTTTTTTTCATTATGTTATAAGTATGTTTAGTTTCTGTCGCAATTTTGTCTTTTACTTGTACGAACACGATATTTCACTTATCTGCCAAGCGTCTCATTACGGCTATTTTTTTATAACCACCATTATAAGTCACGGAATGTACATCTATACATCGGCACCGGATTAAGTTCTACATAGTAAATCAATTACAAACTAAGTATGGTTTCATTCTTTAAAATAATATATGCCCTTGCTCAATGAACCGTCAATTGGTCAGTAACAGTCTACAAATTTTATCATTCCATGTGGTGTCGTGTGCGATGCGATGTTATGGCCATGTGCTATGGAGGTATTTACGTTGACGGACGCCAGACTGACGTCAAACAGGATCAAGGAACGTTTATTTTCGTTTGGATCGAAAATCTAACATGTAATGTTGGTTTGATACCACTTTTGAAGATATAGTCTGCTTTACATAAGGTACTAACTGTGCCTCGCGGTTTTACCCGCTACTACGTAAGAAAAAACAAACAAATATAGCATGATGTTATATAACCTTCGTCAAAAAAAGGACTATTCAACACAAAAGTATTTTTTCAATTCGAACCAGTAGTTCATGAGATTAGCGTGTTCAACCATACAAACAAACTCTTCAGCTTTACAATATTAGTATAGATTTATGCAGTTTTACTTGAGCTAAAGCTGGTATGAGATCATAATTAAGTAAGTACTTACCTATACGGTACTTACCGATACTCGAGTAAGAGTACTTAAATAAATATATTCTATACCCATTTTAAAAAATACCCCACCCCCCTCTCTCCTCTTTTCCCCTATTTGTAAGCGTCATTCTTAAAAAATATAGAGCCCATGTCACTCTGCAAACTGAGATGATTCTAATGAAACGTCATACGACAAACCGTCACAGTTTTGTGTGTAGCGCGTGCCGAAGAAATGGACATACATAAATACGCCTGAAAATAATTACCCTGCTTCTGATGCAGTGGGGGTAATAGAAAAAAAAGTACTTGCAGTTGTATGTACATAAAAAAAAAGAATATTAAACTAAGACTTCCCCCCACGTCAAATTACAAAGATTCGACTCACTCATTCCCCCTAAAAGACTATAGTACCGAATAAATGGATTCCTATTAAGGCAAAAACATACAGCGCATAAATAAACTTGCTTAATTATTTCGAGTAATAAGCCAGCTGTTCTCAAAACAATGTGTTACACAATATTTTTCAACGACTTTACATCTGCAGACCATAATTGAGTTAGTCAAACGTGAATCAGCTATGCGAAACGTCATGTTCTTGGAACAGCAATAGGTACATAACATAAGGCTTATGTAATAGGTTGTACCACCTGCTATGTGCTATGACTCACCGTCGTAGGGTTCCCATCCATACTTTGTGGTAAAGTATTGTATGTTACTTGGGGTTATTGTCCTTTATACTTTATAAGAAAAATAAAATACGCGAACATAATTTATTTTGCATCAACTGGAATTCAAAGAAGTTGGGTCGTAAGTATTTTTGGCGTGAATTTTAGATTTCGCATCCGTTTTTTGTAGTTAAATTGCAGAGAAACAGATATCAAAGATTATTTATATTTCCCTTATTTTTCGCCGACTTGAATTCCACTTGCTCCATCCTAATTGTAGCCACGGGCCAAAGATGAAGAACTAAAATTTATTAATACTTTACTTTTATATTACGCATTTCAAAAATCTTATTTACAAGGTGGCAGCCCTCATCACAAGGTCGAAGATATCAACATCAGCGGTCGTTTGCACGAAAAGTATTGATCCTGTCGTAGAATAGGATCGTAGTGTAAGAGTATTAGGATATTGTTACCCTGTCTTAGTAGAATATAGTACAAACCTTTTGAAAATTAAAGATGAAAACAATAAACTGCTTGACAAAAATTCTTAACTTGAAATAGAATATTTTTTGTGCGCCATACTAAAAGAATTGAAGTATATTTTTAGAAGGATAAGATTGTCACGGCAATTTGTTGGAAAAGTAGGATATTTTCTGTGCTAAAGGGCCATTATTGAAAAATAAGATATTATTGACATTGGACCTGTTAGTACTAGACCAGATTTAATTGATCAAATAACGTACTAATTAAATTGAATTAGCCAACAAGCAGTCCTACCACTACTTAACTACGTAGTTACCTGCCGCCCATAAATCTGTAATCAACTTAATGAGGTTGGAGCACTATTTAGTTCGACCTCATTACGTTGCTACTGAGAACTAAGGGCTCATCCATAAATTACGTCACTGAAGTGTGACATTATGTGACAAGGGCTAGAGAGGGGCGCAAAATTTGGTGATGTCACATTTCAAAATTACTAAATGAGTATTAAAATGCGAGTTTTTTACTACATAAATACTATATTGCATAATTATTTGACTATAAAAAATATCATGTCGAAACTGCTGTTCTAATTTAAAAAAACCTGTAATCTAATAAAAAAATCCTTGACTAGCAATAAGATTTCAAAATATGTGACATGACGCTATGGAAGGGGAGGTCTCACAAAAGTGACCATCTAACGGGGGAGGGGTCAAAAAATCATGAAATTCGAGTGACGTTATTTATGTATGGTCCATAATTTAAAAATTCTTATGTTCTGGCGTATACTTAACCTTTCAACCATGACCACAGCAACGCCTAACATCCTAGTAAAAAATACTAAAATTAGTAAAAGTTAAAGGTAATAACTGAAGTCAACAGCTGCACCATCTAAGGATGCATCATCATGAAACCACGACCACTCTGTCAAGAGTGAACGACTGAAGAGAGAGAGAGAATAACTGAAGTAGTCGAACCACAGTTCCATGACCTTCAAAACAGGTCAATATAGATCTATATTTAGCTACATCTAACTATATTGTCGTGATCATACGTTTAATATGATTAATAACGAGAATTTAATTTGCGCTAATTAGGTATGTAGATCTAGATATTCACTTACTTGAATCTCGGCCTCTCAATCAAGGGTATTAGTAGGGTATTTCGATTCCCAAGCACGATGTTTCTAATATTATGTGAGGAATCCTACAAAAAAAAAAACATTTTCAAGTGTGTGAAGTCTACCAATTTACACTCGGCCAGCTTGGTGAACTATGGTCTAAAACTACCTCATTCAAAGAGAAGACCCGTGCCCAGTGGGACAACAATGAGTTAACGACAGGTAGGTAAATATACATACCTAATACCTATATATGTACAATTAGTTATATGGTTTTCCTAAACAGTTTTACCCCATTAAATATAAAACCCATTAGTCATTAGTAAACTAATATTTAATACAGGACAACAGTATTTAGTTTCACGTTTTATCGATTCTTCAAACAATGGGCGAATTCGTGGAGACCACCCTATTTTTATGGGGAAATGCTTTTAAGACCTTTCTTTGTACGAATAAATACTTTATAACAAAGTGATATGAGCGGTTTTTGCTCGTGGTATTTATAATATTACTACACTGACGTAGGTAGGGCTTTTTTCCACGAAAGCTTATGAAGGTCGCTAGTTTTAAGTAAGGTTAATTCTTGGAAGGTTTCGTTTGGTAGGTCTTCATACCTGGAATAAATGGGTGTATAGCCGTAGAAATATCAGCTACTAGAAAGAAATGGAAGAGTAATAATACTGTAAATAAATTAGTCCGAGTGAAAAGAAATATCGCCTTTTTTATAAATTGGAGTAGCAAATAAGCATGCAGTCCACGTGATGATAAGTATTTGCTCTCCCTGTAGTTCCAGGATCAGAATAGGGCTACGGTATCCTTTGCCTATCATAAGAGGCAACTAAAAGGGGGCTTCCGGGGTTACGGGCGGCAAGAGTGGAAGCTCGAACCGACCAGCCAGGTGACCCCGGGAAGGACGCCGGTATATGTGGTCGCATACTGTCGTAAAGACCAGACGCCCAGGCGCTAACTTCGATTGAGCCCGATGGAGCAATGCGCTCAGAGGCCTTCGGTTGTGTTCCTTTGGAGATCCCGGAGTTCTCTTCGCAGCGGCGAGGACAGCCACCTTTAGTGCGGTAAAAATCCCACATAACCCTTACGTCGCTCCCACGGCGTCGGCTACCTTTTGAAGGTTTCCCCCTCGAGAACAAAAATAAAAAGTATTTACTGCCGCCCGTGGACGTTTTCCAGGATATCATATATTGTAGAATAGGGGTTCTACCTGAAATCAATCAGAGATAATTATGTTGCTCCCCTTTATGACTCATATCGTCGTGTCATATGAAAATGAGTCGCAAATTTTCATTTGACACGACTATATGAGTCCTAAAGAGTATGCACAAGATCCATTAATCCACTAAAACGCAAGAACTGCTTCACGCTAGAATTAGGTATGACAGTGGTACTTCCCCGGTCAAATCATACTTAGTCTAACACCTAGTAAACGTATATGTATTAAATATTATTATCCCTATTATAAAATAAAAAATCCCGCGTACGTGTATTTATATATTTAAAAAAATAGTTCGAAGCAGTGAGAACACGTAATAAAGGACAAGTCTGTTATTTCAGATTTTTTTGTTTGTCTGTGGTAATCTGGTAATGACATTCTTCATCAAAAGTTATTGCAAGACAAAATATGATAATTTTTAAATGAATTAATCGCGGTTCACAGCATGTTTTAATATAGATAATGGCATGCCTATTATATAAGATTTCTTAGCATCGAATGTGCCTCACCTTCTTTAATCAGATAATTGAAAATCAAACAGATATAGTATTTAAGTGGGGAATGACTTTAATGACACATATTAAGTCCTTATTCCTTTATTTAACAATTATTTTGCTTTTCCTTCTGCTTTTTTCGTCGACTTCCTAACGAAATTTCTTAAAATAAACCTAAAAAAAACATATGTATAGAGTTAGTACTTACAAATTCCACGTGCGATTATTTCTATCGCACGTGTTTATCAATGTGTGCGTTCCGATAATTCAATAATGTCTGTAAATACACATCAAACGTAACACAAGCAAAGCAAATAAGTGGTTTGTGTTCGACACACGCTTTTCGTTGTGTGAGTCTTGTTTTGACGCCATTGAGAGGCTTGGTTATATTCAATGCCAAATGAAAATAACAATTAAAATTGTATTCCTTTCCTAGAACATAACGCTGGTATTCGCTTGTTGATTTGAAAGATAACCGCGCACCCGACACTTGTTTATGCTATGTTATTTACATTCAAAACTAAGTTTTATTGTAAGTCAATATAGTCAAATTTGCTTGAAAGAGTTAAATAACGGGTCACGATAATGACGCACACAGAGACGATCGCATCGGTTGCACACATACAAATGGAATGTGAATGACGCAGAGTGGCTGAGGGGGAGGGGGGGTATAAACGGCAAGGAGGGTTAATATAGCCGCGAGGGCGCTGCGCAAACCAGTTTAGTTCCAGAAGTATACAAAGAAAGTTCTTCCGATCGGTTCCGGTTGCCAGTCCGACCAATGGGTACGTCATGAAACCTTAACCCTAATATTTTAGGCGATTCAGTTCAATAACCTCTCCCAACATTTTTTTTATTTATTGTACTGTATTGTTTACTTTAGTTTTTTAAGAGCAATGTTGAACTTATCAGTCATTGCTGTGATTTGATAGTCAAATCAGTGTTATTACCTTGCTTTGTTTATATTAATTTTTAACATTATACGTAGCCTCTTTAATTTTTATTCCATGAGTTTCGCTGACATCATTTTTAAACCCCAATTAAAAAAAAAGAAATCTAAAATTTTTGTCATTCTATTTCTTTTCGAATAGTTCTAAAATTATATAAATGCAATAAACAAAAAAATGCAATAAACAGATTATGCATTTTATTTAGCATTTGTGACGCGTTCCAATCATTGCGGTAAAATAATTTATATTTTTATTTCAACACCGACCTATATGTTAAGGAAGGAAGTCATCTGCCACATACGTAGTGTGGAAATACCATAAAGGCTAATAATTACCTTATACCCAACAAATAAATAAACGCAAAGGCGCAATAGCACTATTAGCGAACCTTTATTTTCTTTAGAAACTTCTTGTAAATTAGTCAGCGGTGTTGAAATTAAGTAAACAAATTTATAATCACAGCGGTTTTGATGAAAGAATATTTTTTAGATCGATTAGGTATAGATTGATATATTAGGATAGGTCGGATACCATTTGAAGAAATAAAAATAGCTCTTCAAATCGAACCACATATTAATACGTAGGTATCGTTTATTATTATTCACCTACGTAGTTTGTGCGTCATTCCCTTCCGTAGGTTTTGCCAAACCCCATAACCTATATTAATTGGTTAGGTACTAGGCATGTGCTGAATAGTTAAAAATATAGATCCGGATACGGATCCGGATCCGGATCGCGGATATAGACAATTTGTACTTAGGTCCACGGATAAGTTTTTATAGTCCGTTGTTATTGTTGCTGATAATATTTTTAATTAGCACAGATATTACGAACTTGGTCTCAATATATCGCACAGTAAAAACCGAATATGAACCGAACTCTAAATGTCGAAAATTTTAGTTATATTCTTGAAGCTGCCCTTATATAACGTGCTCTATCGGCTAGCGATGGGGTGATATTTCGTGCTAAAAAGGGCAAATAAACGTTACGACCCTAATAACCGCGCCCTTTAAGAAACTCCGCCAAATTGTGAACACGAATTTGTTAGTTCCATAAAATTTTAATCTCGCAATCCCTTTTATTCTTACCTTGCAATATGTGATTTAAAATTCAATTGATTTTCAACTTAGGTACAATTTCATAGCTACTTTTTAAAAATATCTTTCAAGGATACATATTTCATGAATAAATAAGATCCGATAAACCGAATATCTACGGCAGATAAAAATATGAATATCCGGCACATCACCATCATATACAGACATCAAGTAGATTCATGTTGATCTTTCCATATTTGCGACGCAATACCAATACGTACTATCTTTTGTTCATTGTTATACCTATATACATCTGTCACTAATTGTTTTCGTAATGTAAACAATGAGGGATCTAGATAAATGTATAGCGACACTGATAATGTTAATTTACATAAGTGTGTCGCGGTTTTACGATGAGCGGCGTCGCTTCGATTTTTATCAAATGTGTTTGAATCGTTGCCAAGTTAAATTTCCTTTGATCTGATTTATCTTTAATCTTGAATAATGTATATTCATAAAGTCAGTTTTCTTTAGATGCTTACGTAGACTATTTCATATAAAATTTTCTGTAGATACTTATGTTGTTTCATTGATTGTTTCAGATACGTTAAATATAAAACCGTTAAGTAAGGATAAAGAGTGGTCTCCCGGAGCGCCATCCGGCGTGGAGGCCACTGGGGTCATGGGCTCGCACGAGCATGACCCCGCGATGGAGATCGCGTCGACCTCGAGCGAGGAGCGCGCCATCCGCCGCGTCATGGGCCGCTGGGGCGCCGAGTGGTTGAGCTGACTCGGCTCGGCTAACAAGCCTACCGGGCCCCAGTGGCCCGCAGACCACCCCCTACCGCCACCGCGGTGGGGGGCCCCGCGCCCGGCCTTGCATCTCTCCCTACAGCAGTATGAGGATCTGGTCGCCAAGGCCGAAGCGCTGTTGAGCCGTCTCGTCGTCCTAGAGAACTATGACTCCGTCAACAACTTTCTAACGCTGTACGATTCTTACATGGCATCCCCAGCGGAATCCCTCGACGAGTTCTTCCCTAAGTATAATCCACCCATCCGCGCCCACAAACACACCTGTGTAGGTCTAGCTATGGAAGGCATGAAACAGCTTAAGACGTTGGAAAACGATTTCCCTGGCCTCACTAAAGCCATGATGCTGGTATCTTGTGATGAAAACATCCAGGACTTAGAAGATTATACTACATCCTTCCCCGGTCCCCAAGGATTCCTCATCGAGACCGAAAAAGATCACGTTCTTCTGGCTTTTCACGTCAGGGTTGATGGCAGACCCGGTATTTTCTTCTCCGATTTGGGATACCACATCGCCCGCGTCGTGACTGTGATGGTCGATCGCTGCTACCCACATACAGGTAAATATTCAACCAGCATTTATAAAATAAATAATATTATGATATGAAGAATATAAATCTGAAATAATATCTATATAAAATGTATATATTTAAAACCGTTGCATTATTGTTTACTTCCAGGCTGGTTCGTACAATCGGACGAGCCACATTGCCGTAAGGAATACAACTACCAGTTTAACCTGCAAAACACCAACTATGTGGAGTGGCACGAGCGGAATACCATGGCAACAACCACGAAGGAGCGTCTGTCATTGATGTACGTCGCCAAACCTTATCTGTGCGGTGTGAATGTCACTGAGAAGAGAAACTTGGTTTGGGATTTGAGGTTTGTATGCTTTGTAAACTTTCACGATTCAGCATAATTATTCTCGTCGTTCTGTTCAATTTGGACAAATGCTCAGAACCTGGTGTCACAGTTGTTACTTTTAATCATGAAAATCAATTATTATCAATCAATTTACTAAACTGAGGTGTGACAATGATGGATACATATTTCCTTATTTGGTTGATTGTAAATTGCAACACATACCTGGACTTCGTAAAATAATACTTATTGTACGCTCATCATACCAATTGTCTTTTTTACAGGAGTCTTCTAGCCAGGGATCCGAAGGGCCGCCTGAGAGCGGGTATCTACTTTCCATTGAAGTTGAAGGACCAGCTGTTCACCATGTTCTTCGAAAGCAACAGTACCAAGAAAAGAATAAAGCTCAAGTTTGAGACGTTTTTGGAGCTTCAAAAGGTAATTGTAACATTTTTATAAGGAATTTCTTACATTTAAGACAGATGAAGTAAAATTATTTTAGGATTATAAAAAAGGATTAGCGAGCTAAGGTCGATAAAATAACTCCTAAATCAAATAATACAATTATCAGTTCATTATCCTTCAAAACTGATATATATATAATACACAAATCAAGCTTCTTTAAGGCAAAACCAATTGAAGATTATTATTAATGGTCTATTATAATATTGTGCAATAGGTTTAAGTTTATTTTATGTTCTGTATTTCGTAATCCAGATTACATAAAACAACATGATTATAACAGTGATAATGGCAAAGGTACTTGCTGATGCAAATAATTAATAAAAATGAAATGCCAATGTTTTATTACTTCATGTCTTTTGTTTAATATCCTGGGCCTAATATCTTAAAATAAACACGGAAGCAGAGGGAATTAATATACATATTATAAGGAAATGCTTAGACTTCCTTATAACACAAGGAAATTTCACAAATGATTTGTACAAATCAGATCCTGTTTTCGTCACTGTTTAATGAATGATAATTAATAAAGTTGATAACCCAAAATGTAATTAAGTTTTTATCGAAAATAAAAATGTGTCGGTATGTCGAATTAAACGTGATAGTTTTATTAAAAATATATATTCTTTTTTCAGATACCTGATGAAGTTGTGGCTGACGTAGAAGAATGTAACGATCAACTCAACATGAAGGATGGAGAGCTTTTGTCCATCTTAAAGCGGCTGGCTACCATCATGGCTGACCAAGATTATATGACTGAGCTGCTTGAAGTCAACAGTAAGATTGTCAAGTTGTCTGCTGGTCAATAAGATGAAATAAGAGAGAATAAGAATGCAGAAGGAAGTAAAAGGACGAATGGTAAAGTTTGGGAATGGATTATTCGTGTGTGGAAAAGGAATAGAGGAAAACTTGTTTATAAAATCGGCATTTAATGAAAAATGAAAAAGAAATAAAAGAACATTTAAGAAGAATTTGGAAAGACATCTTGCACATCCAAGTTGTTGACAGAATATAATAAAGTAGTGTCTTTTAACATCAATTATATTGCTTATATTATTGTCAAACATGTAGTCGTAGATATTCATTTCGTAGAAATGTAGAAAATTAGTGACGAGTCACGGCTCATTTGGGAAAATAAAAAAAAATTGAAAAAAGTATTCATGCCTGTTTTATTTTAAACGTCTCCAAACATTTTGTAGTATAAACGTGTAGAAATAAAAAATCGAATACAAAGAACTCATAAAAAATACACAATCTTAGTCTAATGAGTCTAGGCAGTTTAGAATTCAAAAATATATATTTTTGAAATTTTTCTGCGTAATGCAACAAAGTTTTCGATAAGACTCTCTGACGGCAATGATTTATTCGGCTTCTAAAAGGCTTACCTATTTAATTCTGTGTTCCCTGAAAAGCAATTAGTTATGACCCAATAGATCAACCGTAAAAGTTTACACTAGGTCGATCGTCGTAAAGAGGCTGCATATGAAAACGGCTACCGAATTTCTATTTTCATTGGTCGGTGACCGAAGTCGTTTGCAGCCGAATACGGTCAATCGGACCTAATGTAAACGTATAAATCAACACTTATAGTAATGTTTCAAAGAACAATTACGTGACGAAGTTCCGCCTATTATCATTTTTTTAGGAAACTGATATTCCAACCGCGAGGCCTAAAAGTCATGCGGTCTCATTATTCGTGTCACGTGAACTAATTTATCAAGTATGTTTGTTAAAATTCCGTTAGCGATATAATACTATGACCGTAACAATCTTCAAATGACCTGCACCTTATTATGGTTACATTTTAATTTTTTTTATTTAAACAGTTATAAATGTAGTGAAAAACTATTGACATTAACTATTGACAGTTTAAGATTGTAGAATTTGGATAAGATAATAAAGAATATAAATGATAAAGATAACAAAAGATAAAGAAAAAAGATAAATGTTCTTAAGTGATACAATGGTGATGCAACCGTATACTTTCGATCTTCTTAATCCTAGTAGAAAAGATGTCGTTTAAGGACTTAGATATTTGGATTCAAGTGATAAACCGCTAAACTCAATAATAAATACTTCGCGGAAACCAAACTAGACCTTTTATAAAAGCTACGAAGTAAAATTATTAGAATGATACACAAAAGGGTACAGCGACCTCTAGATGTAGCGCGCGCAAACTGCCTTCGTAACACATTTTCGTTTCATCGAGTTTCAAAATCACAACGCATTTACGCTCACCGTGCCTTCAGCTGTTTACGCCGTCTGCGACCACACATGCAACTGTCCTTACCGGGGTCACTTGACTGGACGGTTCGAGCTCCCACTCTTGTAGTTCGTAACCACGGAAGCCCCCTTTTAGTCGCCTCTTTCGATAGACTGGATACCTTAGGCTTATTATGGTCCCGGTACTGAAGGGCATATCTAACTTTTTTTTCATAAAATTTCAATATCTAATGTCATATCCAGCTCCAAAACATCAAAATCTTGAAAAAACATAATCTTGAGTCGTGCCTACTAACTTTATCACGTAATATTCAAGTCGTGAAAACAATATTTCATGAAACCAAGTCGTGATTCGTTTTCACGCTTATTTATTTATCAGTTTAGTAAATTGTTTCATTACTTAACTGATAAATACTTATATACCAACGAGACTCGTGTAAAATACTCGTGTATGGTTTGCTATTAGCATTAATAAGTAACAATATCTGGAAAATATCTGGTAATGATGGCGCCACTGTCACTAGAATCTTTTGATTTTGATATTTAGTTTTTGTGATAATAGAATAATTTTAAGGAATAGCATGGCGGATAAATAAAT
>DWNE01007468.1:0-12226 GCA_018249875.1 Cecropterus toxeus | reverse complement strand
ACCCTTATTTACTTTTTTAACAGATCGAAGAAATTTAATTATCACTGCTTTACGGTGAAGGAAAACATTGTGAGGAAACCTGCATTTTCACGTAAAAAAAAAGTTCTCAAAGGTGTATGAAGTCTACCAATTCGCACTTGGCCAGCGCGGTGGACTATGGCCTAAAACTCTATCTCTCTGAGAGAAGGCCCGTGCCCAGCAGTGGGTCAATAATGGGTTGACGATGAATACTCATTTGTTTTCTACTTATATAGAACTAGCGACCCGCTCCGGCATCGCACGGGTGCAACGCTGATCAGCAAACTATACAGTACTAAATATACAAGAAAATGTTTTATATACATCGCTTACGGCTTTTTTAGCATTGGACGATGTATTTATTTTCATCACATTAGAAACCTCTTAAATGATCAGTCTTTCTCCACTTCATTATGCATGTATTATACATAGAAATATTCTCCTTGAATCACTCTATCTAATAAAGAAACCGCATGAAGATCAGTTACGTAGTTTTAAAGTTATAAGCATATATGCGGACAGACAGACAGTGGGATATAGTGATGATACAAAAGCGTCGATGTATGCTCCAAGCTTTCTCCAGTCGTGAGTAGAGACATCCAGCTGAGTCTCTTTGAGTTGTCATCCGTTTAGTATTTGGCAAAGGGAGATCTCATGCCTGGGGAACGGCCGTGCTCCGACAGTCTCTATTCGGAACTTTTATATATACACGATGTTGAGAAAACTCCGATAGCGTGATTCAGAATACGGTGACATCATCTGTTGATGACTAGCGGGAGGCCGCCACAAGTAAAACATAAATTTCCCTTAAATATTCGGTATTAGTAAGTAGTTTTGACGTGCGCAATTCCAGTTGATTAATGCTCTTGACCACAACTCTTAATTATTATAAGATTACATAACACGTGTAAACAGTTACATGAATCAAAGGCATTAAGCTATGATAGACGTTTATTAAACATAATAAACTTAGTCTTATACTACGTATAAAAGTACCACGTATAATAATAAAGATTGATATGTGAAAGGATTTAGCGTGCAAAGAAGAATACAAACTGTTTAAATATTAGCAAAGAGGTACAAATTTCCGCCTCAAACACTTAAATAAGTAATTACTGTTATTACCCGAATGCATGAGAAGGGTTTTTCGAGCATATGCATGAATGTATTCATGTATGTATGTACGTATGTATGTTAAACTCCTATTTCTAGCGTGAAGCAATTCTTGCGTTTCGGTGGAAGGGTGTGGTTGCCGGCTCACTTTTATATGAGGCGACCATCTCAGTCCTCGGGAGTAGCAACGCATCTGTGGTAGACTTCATATAGAACCCCTGTTCTATATGAAGTTGCTTGCAAATGTCCATGGGCGGCAGTAACCACTTAACATCAGGCGGGCTGCTTGCTCGTTTGCTACTTCATATTAATAAAAAAAAAAAAAACTCTTTGGCACGCACTACAGCTCAACCGGCTTGACGGAATGACATATGACATTGAAGGATTGACATATCATTAGAATCGTTTCAGGATACAAAGTGTTATAGCTATAGCTATAGTGGGTGAACAGTCAAGTTTTTTTTATATTTTAAAAAATGTTACTCGTTATCTACAAGAACGGTATAAGCAAAATGTAGTAGGTTTAGTATATTAACCTATTGTCTAAACTGAATCGAAAGCAGTGGAACAATCTGGTATAATATCGCCGTAAATTAATAGCTTCATTTGTATAAACTTCATACATAAACACTTGTAAAATTACCTACTTATGCGTGCATAATGTTATTTCCTCCTAGATAACAACGATCACAATAAAACACATCTAATATTGTGCGATTATGACGGATAGTGTGTTATGATACTTTGTATCTACGTAAGAATATAATTAATAAACATTTTATACTGACGTGACATTGCGTGTCATAATTATAAAATAACAAAGTTTTGTTTATAAAAAACGGATCGGTTTCTATTTAATAACATATTTATCTTACGTTTAAATTAATTCGCTTACGAAAGGTTCCGTATCATTCAAAAATAATCTATCATCTTTAAAAACGGCAAAAAGATCGCTTTATTTTTTATAAAAGCCATTAAATAAACGGTTTACGCTTTCTACACACACAGGATTTCTCCGGTGTCGTGAGTGCCATATACACACAAAGACGAATACACGAACACCCAGTCCCAGGACAGAAATCTAAACTAAATATTCGCATTTCTCTCTCGCCGGGGATCGAACCTGGGACTCACTGCGTGTCAGACCGGTTTAGTGACCGCTCCGCCACGCGGGTCGTCAAATTTATTATATACTGTTTTTAGTTATTATGGCGACAACAAAAGTACATCTGTATCTTTAAATAACCTGGTGATAGACAGACAGAGGGACAGCGGAGTATAAGTAATACGGTCCCGTGTTAACCGTTTACGGTACGGAACCCTAGAAAACACTATGTAATTTGTTTGCCCGTTTGGAAATATTCCTATCAAAGGCTTATCAGTAAATTTGCGAGGTTGGTGAACCATGCCTGGAAATTTTAAACAATACTTGCATAATATCACGTTATATTTAATAACTCACTCGTAATTTCTGCAAGTAATGCTAAGCTAACCAATGAAAAATGATTGTAACAGATAATATAAGAAAAAATAATACTCGTAATTATATCTGCTTGTCAGTATGTTTGAAATTGCATAAAATTGATACTATTGGATTTAATTTAAAGATATTTTATTTATTGTCCTTATTTTAATGAATCGTTTAGTCATTATTTCATTAAATGCGACATACTCTATCAAAAGTTATTGCAAATTAAAATTATGTATGCAATATTATAATGCGGGTAAAATAGGTTGTCATGCCTACTGCAATGTTGTTTGATAGAGGTTTGTACAGGTTAATCAGCAACAGTAAACGCTTTCTACATTCACAACTCCACAATAGGATTTTTTCCTGTGTCATGGATACCATCGACACACAAACACCCAGACCCAGAACAAATCTAAACTCATCAATATAATGTATGTTTGACGCGGGATCATTTCCGGAACCTGTTGCATGTCAGACCGGTACGGTGGATGCTCCGTCGCGAGTCGTCAAACGACACGTACCAGATGTATTAAACCATAAGACCTCGGAGGAGTTTAATGACTGCTACTCAATGATAACAACCGGAACCAACGACTTATCGTAGATCGTAAAGTATGCTCGTTTGTTACTTCATTCTTATAAAAAAAATACAGACGAATTGAGTACCTCCTCCTTTTGGAAGTCGGTTAAATATAGAAAGATAGAGAAAGAGAGATCAGAGAAGTTAGAAGTTGTGTTCAAACCCACCACTCTGTATATTTAATGACACAACAGATTCTTATGCGTATAATTAATTTCAAGGGTTATATGATAAAATTGTTACTGATAAGTTAGTTATTTGTTTTGTAAATGATAGACAAACAGTTGGGTTATCATCTCTGTAGGTATATTTTATAACATTCGGCCGCGCAAATATTTACGTAAGGCTGTTCCTATTAGTGTAGGGATTATAATTCCATATGAGGCTGGCCTTAAATATATCATAGTAAAACCATTTAATAACGTTCATATTTTAACATAAAAAATCGGATAAAATACTTTTTGCAATACAAAACAAATTAGTGTTATAAATTCTAGTATACTATGCTAGGCTGTCCTTTTCTTTTGTATTTAAAATACATTTTCTAATATAAAACTAAACAGCCAAATAATATACTAGAATTTATAACACTATTTTTTGTATTACAAACAATATTTAAAAAAATGTTTTTTTTTTTTTTATACAAAAAAGTACTACGGCCTAACATAATATATTTACTAGCATTTATAACACTCATTTACATAATTACATTTTTGAGATATATCATCTTAAAATTTTGAACAAATATATTCTAACTCTATTTGGATAGAGGTCCACGAAAGTCAACAGAAGACTATTTCGATTATATTACTCTTTTAATACTTACTATCCATCAGGGGGAAGGCATGCCCGTTTGCTACTTCATTAATTGAAATATTTATAGTCAAAAAAGAACTTCAATTATAAAGACACTAAAATGCTCGTTTTCATTATTTTGGATTTCATACCCTCTTAAAACTCAGTTCAAAGCTATGGGAAAAAATAAAATTTAAATTTAAAAAACCTAATGGTATAAGATATGTGAGCAAACATTTAAAAAGTCAATAATAACATCTATTGTTAAGCCATCAAATTTGAGCGAGTTACTAATTTTAGGTAGGTAGGGATTTAGTCTCTAAACTTAGCGGTACCCCGCCGCGACATTGTAGCACAATTTCAACCGATTTTGGTAAAAAATGTTTAAGAACCAGCATCCGGAAACTAACAAAAAAACATCCGAATCGGTTCACCCGTTTAGGAGCTACGTTTCTACAGACAGACAGGCATAACAGTCAAACTTATAACACCCGACACAAAAAGTGTGTCGGCGGTTAACAGAGTTAATTTACATGATCATAACCAACATGAATATTCTTTAGAACAACTTATGTAAACTAGTTTCCACAAGCTGAGCAACTTACGTAACTATTCATCATCGTTAAGCTTAAAGAAGGAAGTTAAACCCACTTATTATCTTGCTTCTTAAAGGAAAATGTTTAGAACTATCTGGTTATATCATGCAAGCGGTTTTACTAACATAGCCTGATATGCACTGTTTGTTACTTAAAAGAAAGTGAAGTTTTGCGGTAGTCACCGATTTTAATTGTGTACGTGATTTCCAAGTAAATTATGTACGAGTGAATGGATTAAGGTGATGTTATACGTCCTTTGCGTTGGATATAATCTCTTAGTTTCCTTTTGCGATGATTATGGAAATACTATAAAATACGCTATCCATCAAACATTATAAGAAAAAAAATGATTATTATATTATCCCAAAAATCTTTGCAATTGATTTTTAAGAGCCACGATTGCACATGCCACGCCCCCTTTTGCATCGAAGGTTAATATGAGGGCCAGAACGAGGGCGGAACTACAATAATTTAAAAGACACTCATACACGTTACACAAACTTAGCACCAATCAGTTCTATTGATTATTTGCTGACCACGTCACAAGTGTCAATATACGTGTTGGAAAATACATGTATTGTTTTTATAGAATGAAATTACGAATCACTTAGTACAATCAAGATTGTTTGCTGTGGAAAACCCAGAAACAATGTTGAGAAACTACAACGAGAAATTATTTTCTACGGCGCAGCGCATGCTGGCACACTCCCAGATTTTTCTATGTAGGAATAACATATTTTTACATGAATAAAGAATACTTCATCCTTTTATCGCACTGTGAAGTAATATTTCAAAGTGAATTCAGTCGGTTTCTTTAAACAGTTTGGCCAACGTTTGGCCAAAGAGACAAAGTTGTTTATTTTTTTGTAGTATCATAAATATGTTAAAGATCTAGTAAGATGTAGATAAATACTTTCACTGTAAAGATATTGTAAAGGGCAATTAAAAACGGCAATATTAAGAACTTTAAGTACCCGCGTAAACTTTAAGTACGCGGGTACTTAAAGTTAACCCGAAGCGGACTGATATACAGTTATATCAGTCCGCTTCGGGTTTACGGTTCAATCCCTAATCATACAAATATTTGAATGATGAATTAAGATCTCTCTTCTGACCCTTGATTGAATTGATTGAATGTTTGTGTATTTGTCTTTGTGTGTATCCTCCACATCTAGGACGGAGTAAAAATATACATAGTCCCTATTAATGTAGAAAGCGTTATAAGTTTTCGATAAAAAACGAAAATTAATTTATACTACACTCACTTAATTTCCAGTATCATATATATCACACTTTAAAGTAAATTTAACAAAGCAAGTTTGTTTTACTTTGGAAATTTATATTCACTCTTAACGAGTAGGTACTAAATTTTAAACGTCCGAGTAGGATTATGAAGTATGTACTTGAGATGATATATGAGCTTCGCAAAGCGTTCCTGAAAGAAGATAAGTATCCAATTATTCTATTATTTCTACAGGTAATAATACTAAATGAACGTAAAATAAACTATTACTTATTGCGTTCCAAGATTTACTTCAGTTTTAAAAGGTTAAAAATAAATTTCTAACGTCATTTTATAACAGGTTTAGAGTACTAAATCATACATATATGGCCATATACATAAATATATACCTAAGTAAAAATGTTTCCTGAATAATAATAACAACACAATTTTTTACCGTTTTCGAGGAATTACGACAGTACCCTTTTTTGATTTTTTCAACCCTTTCCAGGGGCTGCCGACACGAAAACCTTTGCACATTTTGTATCATTAGAACTACATTATATCAAAAATGCTAAGCTGAGTGTCAAATTTTGATTTCAGACCTTATTTGACTGGATTATTAAGCATCTGAATTATGGTGCGATTAGAAATATTCCAGTTGCCATTCGGTCAAACTGAACGTACTTGAACTTGGCCTAATGTTACCAAGCAAACAGATAACGACATCATTATGCCACTTTGTAATGATTTGTGTATAAGGAATATGGGTTGACGACGATGTATTTAGGTAAACATCATTGTCACACATATTGTCCCTAATGCTAGGCAAGAGTATCAAAATGATAGGCCGTATGAAATTTAAGGCCATAGGTAGTCAACCGCACTGGCCAAGTGTATAATAAATCTATCTATCTATCTATCAGCCCTTTAAAGTCCACTGCTGGACATAGGCTTTCCCTAATCTGCGCCATTTCGACCGGTCCTGCGCCATCTGAATCCAGCGGTAGCCCGCCGTCTTCTTCAGGTCATCAGTCCATCTGGTCGGGGGGCGGCCTATACTCCTTTTGCTCAGACGTGGTCTCCATTCGAGGACTCTTCTACCCCATCGGTTGTATAATAAAACTAAATAATAAATCTTTATTATTAAGTGATCTTTTCGGGGTTCAGATCTTGCCTAAGCATTATCACTGACCCTAACGATAACATAAAATCAAGAGAAAACCAATGACTGATAATTCTATTGAAATATTTTAAAAGTAAGTCTATTCCAACTGGCTTAGTAAAATATGACCTAAATACTACCGTACCTAGAAGGGACAAATAGGTAATTAGTAATAGTTTGACGACCCGCGTGGCCGAGCGATTACCATACCGATCTAACGCGCAGTGGGTCCCTGGTTCGATTTCCGGCCAGACAGGCATCTGAATGATGAGTTTAGATTTCTGTTCTGGGACTGGGTGTTCGTGTATTCGTCTTTGTGTGTCCATGGCACCCACGACACAGGAGAAAACCCTAGTGTGGGGCTATGAGTGTAGAAAGCGTCGTCTTTAAAATAATTAATCTACTAGGAAATTTTTCAAACTTCATATTGTATGTTTCTATTAATCTTTATAATGAATACCAATGCCTGCGTAGAAATAGGTATACTAAGTGACACGTCACTAGTAAACAAAGGTAATCATAATATTATTCACCATGTTTGTAAACATAGAAATATTTACTAGTCGTTAGAACCCGTTCGCTGATTGAATAACCGACTTCTAATAGGTAAATAACAGATCAGAAAATATTATGTATCTATCTATCGCTATTGAAGTTCTTTGAGGAAATAATGTTTACTTATTATACGCTTTTTCTTAAGTTGCCATGTTAGTTTGTTTGTATGTGAATAAAATTCTGTACCAGATAACCCTAATGATTAACCGCTGGACTCAGAAGGCACAGGGTCGGTTGGAGTGGAGCCGTTTGGGGAGGAATATGTCCAGCAGAGGACCTCGAAAGGCTGATGGATCGATACACCCTAACCGACTAAGTTGAAAATTTCCATACCCGTTTAATTCAGGTGACGAACAGACGGGCAGACGAAAGCGGAGTCTCAATAATAGGGTTGCGTTTTTACTTTGGGACATTGTACGAAAGCCTAAAAACAAATGAAAATGGAAATGGTCGAGCAAAGAGTATGTCTGATATATTATATATATGTACCTTTGTACCTAAAAATGTACCAAAGACGTCTTACGAATGATATCTGACGACCCGCGTGGCAGAGCGGTCACCATACCGGTAGGACGCGCAGTGGGTCCCGGATTCGATTCCCGGTCAGATAGAAATATGAATGATGAGTTTAGATTTCTGTTCTGGGTCTGGGTGTTTCTTTATTCGTCTTTGTGTGTCCGCACCCACGACACAGGAGAAAATCCTAGTGTGGTGCTGTGAGTGTAGAATCTGAAATTTTAATTTTGAACTGCATGTAAACATAATTAAGAAAATATTTTTCACTACAAATTCATACAAGACTGGAGACTACTGAGACTGTACACGTCATAATAAACATTCAGCATTTTCACAAACCAAATTTGCCTGCGGCACCGTCAGTGTTAGTAAATGAAGTAACATTTTTGACTTTTCATTTTACATGCGATAAAAGCAAATCCCGCTTTTAGATTTTTTAATAATCTCACGCGAACTGAAATTTGAATAAGTAGGAAGGAGGTTTTTTCTAAAGTCAAGTTTAAGTAATATTTTATTTAATACAAACTCACAAATCCACAAACTTACAAACTTTACCTTTTTATAATATTAGTATAGATTCACATAACTAAAAAAAATCAGGTGCCTTGGATTTGAACCTAGGACATTCGATTAAAAGGCTGCGTTTCTATTTTAAAACTAACATAGATCACGATGTGGCAACGTGGAGTTATTATTGGATGTCCTATAAGTGATTAGCGCATGACGGGAGGTTTCCTCCTTAAGTTTCTCTAGTCCATTAAACACTCGGTGTAGAATTTACATGTTGTATAACGTCTAAACATAGAAAGGTTATATAAAATTAGCTGAGTGTTTGTTAATTATTTGCGCTATTTTTAGGTTCAGTTACAAGAGCTATAAAGTGATATTGTAGTAATCACAAGCTGGTAGAGTATGGCTTGCGACCTGACCTGCGTGGCCGAGTGGTCATCATACCGGTCTGTAAATGATGAGTTTAGATTTCTGTTCTGGGTCTAGGAGTTTGTGTATTCGTCTTTCTGTGTCCATGGCACTCACGACACATGAGATAATCGTACTGTGGGGCTGTGAAAGTAGAAAGAGTTTTAATTAACCGCTGAGATACCACCGCCACAACTATCTAACGTGAAGTTTGCCAGGTGGTAGAACCAATGTAGTTCGACCGGGGAAATGCCACCGCCACACCTACTTCTAACGTGAAGCAGTTCTTGCGTTTCGGTGGAAGGGTGTGGTTATCGGCTCACTTTTATATGAGGCGAACATCTGAGTCTTCGGGAGTAGCAAATCATCTTTGATAGACTTCATATAGAACCCCTGTTCTATATGAAGTTGCTAACAAATGTCCATGGGCAGCAGTAACCACTTACCATCAGATGGGCTGCTTGCTCGTTTGTTACTTGATATTTATAAATAAAAAAAAAACTTAAGAAGCTGCATTTAAAAAGATTTAATCTACTAGAGGATTGTAACGGGTTGACTGATTTTTGTGCTATTATTTGTTTACAAGGACGAAATGTATTTAAATGTATGTCGTTCTCTTGTATCGGCGAAACGGTGTGGTTGTCGGCTTACTTTTTTATAAGTTTCAAGTAGCAAACGAACATGCAGTCCACGTCCACGTTTTTTCTTATGAACATCTGTAGGCAATTTGATATAAAACAGGGTTATTCTGAAGTCTGAAGTCAATCGTGCGTTGCTACACCCTAGGACTAAGATGATCCCCTCATGTGAAAGTGAGCCGGCAACCACACCCTTCCAAACGAAAGAACTACATCACGCTAGAAATAGGTATGGTGGTACCTTCGATGTCAAATTACACATATTCTACAACCTGTTAAAAATTTCGTACTAAGACAACCATTTTAGTTGCGAGTCTTCGGATAGAACCCTTATTCTGTATGAAGTTACTTACAAATGTTCATGAGCGGCAGTGACACCTTATGATCATATGAACTGCATGCTCGTTTGCTACTTTAATGTTGTAAACGAGTAACATAGTTAAAACCGATAAAATAAAAAACCGGAATGCTTAAAACGAACTTTTTGTTCTGAATGATGTATGTTAATATATAGTAAATATTAATAACTATCAACTTCACTCCATCTAAACTCCAATCAATTGTAGAGATGTGCATATTTGACATATCGACAGTAAAGTTTCCACTGGTTTCCAATACTCGGTGGTGTTCGTCGTCCCAGATAGCTCTAAATGATTACGTCTGGGATATAGCCGGAATTCTGTGGACTTAGTTCAGAACTGAATTGTATACAAAATGTTTGCTATTGTTTGCAAATATGGTACAATGGTAATATGTAAAATATATTTATAATTATTTTCGTATTGTTTCCTTAAAATATTGTTATTAATTATTAATTTGTGTTGTGTGTGATAAGAAAGGGGATTGGCGGTTTTCAAAGGTGATAAAACCAGTGTAGTTCGACCGGGGAGGTACCACACGTATTTCTCTTGTGAAGCATTTTTAGTGATTCGGTGAAAGGTTGCCGGTTCACTAACAGATACCGGCAACGGGATATCTACCGAAGACTGAGGCGTAAGAACACCTGATCTGTATGAAGTTGCACCGATTGCATGCTCGTTTGCTACAGTCTGATAAAAAAGATATGCACTGAACCTTTTTTTTTATAAAAATGAAGTAGCAAACGAGCATGTCTATCTGATGGTATGTGGTAACTGATGCCCATGGAAATTTGTAACCAACTTCCTATAGAACTTCTATCTGAAGTCGACCACAGAAGCGTTGCTACTCCCGTGAGCCGGCAACCACACCTTGAAGGACTCTAATCCAACCTGTAATTTATTACAGATGTCCATGGGCGGCAGTTTCTTACCGTCAGATGGATACTCGTTTGTTATCTATAATATCAAATAAACCAACACACGTGTATCATCCAGGTCCATTTTTTTAAACGATCACATAATAGATGTATGTAAGTGATACGGGCCGATAGGTTTTCAATCAGCGTTGATTGGGTTGCATAACACCAAGATTGCATTTAATGAGGCGCGCAATAGCGGTACTTAAGATCTTATATAAGTTATTTTAGTATAACTACTAACCAGGGTACCGTCCACTTTCAGGGTTCCGTATTTAAAGAATAAAAACGAGAACCTATTACTAAGACTTCGCTGTCCGTCTGTCTGCCTGACTATTACCAAGCTATATCTTATGAAATGTGATTGGTAGACAGCTGAAATTTTCACAGATGATAAATTTCTGTTGCCGTTTTAGCAAAAAGTAATAAAAGCACAATAAAATAATTATTTTATACAACAAAATCCATACAACAAAATGAACTCTGTTACACTATAGTATATGATTTAAACCAATATTATCGCCGAATTTATACATTTTAATATGTACTCACGATATGCGGTTTTTGATTTTCTTTTCACGATATTTCGAAACAGTGCTTTTCAAAGAGATGTTATACAGCGTGGCAATTGGTATTGAGTAATATGACATAACACCATGTCTCAAAACATGACATTACGCGCGCTGTGCGCGCTTCTTCTCAAGTGCGGTGCACGCGAACCTGTCGTAGTGCTTCGCGCAGCGCGCCGAACACCGCTCACCCGCCCGTCTGGGATGTGTGTGTTATGTAATGTTTTACTGTCAGGAGTAATGCTTATTCTGCAGCAGGTCGGGTCGGGCGAGAAGCCATATTGCATGATCGGGTAACATGACTCGTCATGATTCTATGACATTACTTACACATTTCTATGGATAAGGATGTTTTTTGATCTCTATTGCTTAGTACTCGTATTAGATGTAGACAAAATTTTTAGTTGAAAAATTTCTTGCAGATCGATGTAACAGCCTTAAAGGCAGTTAAACTTAATTGTTAACAAAAAATATAAGCTTGTATTTAGAATAAGACAGATTGAGTTCGACTCGATAACACATTCTATATTATTCTGTTATATTTTTCATACGTCAGTAATCGGATCCAGTTCTTATCAAGTTCAAGCTTATCGCAATGCGTAAATAATACAAGGCAGTCATAGTTTTGCGTTCTTAATTAGAACCGGAAACGCACGCCGCAGACGCGAGACGCGAGACGTTGCTATGCCCCAACGTGTATGAGCTACAATTTGTCACTTAATAGTACAGGATCCCTAGTATAGTTTTCATCATCTATTACTAACAAGCTGATTTTTCGTGAGTATCTTCCTTTC
>DWNE01007467.1:0-12227 GCA_018249875.1 Cecropterus toxeus | reverse complement strand
AAAAATCGATTTTAACCGATTGCCAAGTCAAGTCACATCTCTACCACCTGACGATATTTATTGTTCTTATTGTAATATAGGGATGTAAAAAAAATATCGATTATTTTTTTTAGAATAATCGATTTCTTGACCATAAATAATCGATTTTAAATTAAACGATTTTTTATTTTCACTTCAATTTTTTACCGTAGCTTAGAATTACTAAAAAGATTATTTATTTCGAAGTTTATAGATATTGTAGTTTTTTTTGCTCGTCAAAATTTAAAACAAAAAATCGATATTTAAAAAAACGATTATTTTTTTGCAAAAACATCGATTTTTGGAAAATCGATTGTTTGATAAACAAAAAATCCGTTATTATTAAATCGATTTTGCCCAGCCAAGTGAGCCAAGTCACATCCCTACTGCAATATATTAATGAGCACAAGAGTATCAAGTCTTATGCTTATTCAAAAATTGATAAGTAATCACTGCAGCCCATTTATGGACATCTTACTTCGCACACACCAAACTTGAGCTCTTATAGAAGCTACGATGTACAATCGTTAGCGTGAGTCAGAAAAGGGGACAGCGCCATCTAGTTTAGCGCCAACAACTACTTTTGTAACGAACTTTCGTTTCAACAAGTTTCAAAACACCACGGTTCTAAAGAAGTTTCACTTCGATAAAAAGAGTCCATGGTCGCCTCCAGTGACACTTAACGTTTTTTTTTACGCTTACGCTTTTTTACGCTAAGTACGCTTTATTACGCTTACGCTTTTTTACGCTTACGCTTTTTTACGCTTACGCTTTTTTTACGCTTACGTTTTTTTACGCTTTCTACACTCATAGCCCGACACAAGAATTTTCTACTGTGTCGTGGGTGCCATGGACACACAAAAACGAATATACAAACACCCAGACCCAAGCAGAATCAAAACTCATCATTCAGATGGCTGTCTGACCGGGGATCGAACCCAGAACCCACTGCGTGTCAGGCCGGTATGATGACCGCTCGGCCACGCGGGTCGTCGTTGTAAATAGGTTACAATGTAGATGTAAAGATAACTAGCTTTTCCTCGTGGCTTCGCCTCAGATCAATTTTATCACGCGTGAAGATTATACAATTATGTTAATCGACATCATTAACTATCATTTCGCCAAATTTCGTCGAAATCCAATCGAAAGTTTTTGCATTCAACATCCATCTATCCTCATAAACTTTCATTTTTATTCGTTAATTTGTGTTGATTATAATTTTTAAGAAACTTCTGCTGCTTCATACATTTTAACAACATATAAAAATGTATGAATTCCGCCATAATATTAGTCTAAAATTATACATCTTGATGTTTTTAGAAACACATCACACGCTGCGAAGATATCAATGGTCTAGCTATCACGGTTGATAAAAGAAGCTTACAGACAGACGAACAGATGACTTATTGGGTACGGAACCCTAAAAACCGACCCTTTGGAGTACGGAACCTTGAAAACTGAAGACAATCGGTTTAAGCAGGCGGGTTTTGTCTTTTATTACATTTAACAATTTGCAACAGGTTGTTGCACCTTTCTTAAAGTTAATTCTTGTGTTCAGGCATGTTAGATTTATTTCGATAAGTAAAATAATTTTTAGTAGACGAGTTCTATGACAACTTTATGTTTAAACTTATTGACTTACTCAGTTCACAATTATTAGGTACCCAACTTATAAACCAATAAAAATATTTCGTTTGTTTAGTAGTTTACTTAAGTTTACTTAAGCAAATACTGATATTAATTCCAAATTTAGGATATTTTGCTAATTTGCTATAAACAGTGTGTTACCTTATTTTACTGACTCCACGTGTTAAGGAAAGGCTAATCCTCCAAACGTGAGCTAGATTTAACGCGGAAACGGCCAAGTTGGGAACGTTCTAATAATAATGGATTCCGTACAATAAATTGATGTTTTACCACAGTCCAACAATCCGGCCCAAACGTCCGGTTTGATAGATTTTAATATATGAGGTGAAACACTGTAAAAATTTAAATATGATGTCTGCAATAAAAAAGTCCGCCCCAATATTTCTTCTTTTATATCATTTTATCATAACGTATATTTCACGTAAGTACCTATTAACGTCAAGTGTATCAAATAAAATACAGTAAAAAGACCATACAAAAGTGTAAATAAATAATAACGTTTATGTTATTTTTTATGTTTAATTTAGTGCTATTTATAACTTTAATGCTGCTTTTCTTAGTTTTTGTTTTTAATAATCCTAGTATAAATAATAGAAAAGGGAAAAACAACTACTATTCATCATTTAATGTTAATTATTTCTAAGAAGTCGTTAATTTTTATTTTCTATAGTATTTTTTTTATAATAAACTATAGAAAATTAACATTGAGAATTTGGGACAAGGTGAAATATGTAGGATTTATCTTTAAATTGAAAAATACATAATTTTTCATATCATTACTGTATATTATTAATGTTAATAATTAAATAGTTCACAAATAGAGTTTTAGTACTCGCATGGCGCAGTGGATACCATACCGGTAAGCCACAGTTGTTGAAACGATACAGAGAAAAATAATGTGGCGCTATAAATGCCGAAATTATTACTGTATTTATTAATATACTGTACTATCTGTGCACGGTTTTGCCTGAGTTTTAAGTATGTAACGCAACTTTAATTTGTGATAAGCTTACAAGATGTAGAATCAATGTAATTCAACCTGTGAGGTACCACCACTACACTAATTTCTAGCGCGAATAGGGTTACCAAGTCTGACAAAAAAACCCTAAAAATATAGAAAACAGTACATATTCAATAATTTAATTCAATTCATTTGTATTGATTGGATGCAATTTCAAAAACACAGAAAAAGAGAGCCTTACTTTCAATAAAACGATCGATGTTATTTTTCAATTCCTTACAACGAGTCCTTTAAATTATTTTTTCTTACAAATATATGCGATGTATAGACATATTTTTATTTTGTCTATGGATAAATAATTATAAAATATTAAGAAAAAATAGGGCTTTTGTATACTTTATTATTTATAACAGAACCCCAATACGTATACGTAACAATAAACAGAAGAGTGAGGGTGGTGTCGTAACCGATGCAAGTGTCGCGACAGTCGATTAGTCGTCGAGGGAGAAATCGACCGTCGACACTTTCCCTCACTACGTCCGCATAATGGCGGCGTGACTTCCCGCGGTTTTTCGCAGATTATAAACGGTTTTAACTTTTTTAATTACAGTTATAAGTTGATCAAACGTAACTCGATTATTATTTTTTATTGTTAATTGTGTAGTGTTAATATGATCAGCATAAGTGATAAAAGTAAACAAAAATTGCTAAGTTATCGTCAAAAATAAACTATTTACGTAAGTAAAAGAAAATAATAATATTAATAACTTTATTTGTTATAATAATTAACATATTTTAATGTTTTAAATGTTTCATTTATATTCTTTTTAAAATAAATAGCAGCTTATTTACTTGTTTACTTCTCTGTTAAAAACGCAAAAATAAAGTGAATTTAGCCATAATGCCAAAAAAATATAATGTTAAAAATAAAAAAAACATTGCAAACTAATAGAAACTAAATATTTCTGTGTCAGAGCTTTTTAAGAAATATTGTTTATGGAGTTAACGAATGCATAATATTTATTTTATGTAACTCGTTGAGATTACTCTCAAACAGGTCATAAATATAATTATGTACGGAAACGAGAACATCGGTTGCCGAATCAAAAGAGGTGCTTGATAAACCGGTCGAAACAGATCACAGTAAATTTTAGTAAAATAAAAATAAATTTCACTAGAAATAATGAGATATTTATCGTTTGACGTAGTAAGCGCTCTTGTCCTATTTGCCCCAAAATTCAAAGATTTTTTTAACCTTTAAAATTCTACCGACAATATTAATCATTCCTTTAAGGTCCTGGAAATTCATCTATCAATTAATCAGCTGTTTGAGGTCCTTTACTGGACTTAAGCCTTATGGGGGTTTTGCCAATTGCTACCATGCGTGACATGTGTGTTGGTGACTGCTGTACGTGTTGATGTTATATAAGACTAGCTTTTCCACGCAGTTTCGCCCGCGTTTATTAGAGAACAATCTATTAAAAACAAACAAGCATACCGTGATGTTATATAACCTAAAGCCTTGCACGATAAATTTACTATTCAACACAATTATTTTTTTCAATTCGAACCAGTAGATCCTGAGATTAGCGCGTTCAACCAAACAAACTCTACTGCTTTATAATATTAGTATAGAGGACGCTTCTGCCTCTTCCCTGGCTTTAGTATCTTAGTGGCATACGATATGCCTCTACATGGGAGAGACGAAGTGTTCAAGTGGTCACCAGGTTATAGAACCAGTGCAGTTCGACCGAGAAGGTACCACCGCTACACCTATTCCTAACGTGAAACAGTTCTTGCGTTTCCGTGGTTGTCAGCTCACTTATAAATGAAGCGACCATCTTAGTCCTCGGTGGCAACGCAACGACTTCAGATAGAACCCCTGTTCTGTATGAAGTTGCTTAGAGATGTTAATGGGCGGCAGTAACCACTTACCATCAGGTCGACTGCATGCTCGTTTGCTACTTCATTCTGATAAAAAAAAATGAGATAGACTTTACCTGTCACGATTTGTATTATTATTTATAAGATTAGCATTTAGGACATGTTGTACATAAAATAAAAATATATAGTGATTTCTGGACACTCATAGAAAGAAAAGAAGACACAAACAAATGTCTTATATTTATTTGAATTAATCACTATAATTGTCTGAGTATTCAAAATAGAACCTAGATAGTATTTCAAGTATTCTTTGACACAATAATCTACTTCTATACTGATATATAAAAATGTGATCGTGTGTCTGTTTGTTTGTTACTCAATCACACAAGAACCACTGGTCCGATTTACATGAAATTTTGTACGGATATAGCTAATTAACCTGGTCAACTCATAGACTACTATTGATTTCGATATTTTATACTATTTAAAGATGGCGATTAGTAGTTGTACATAACGGTAGCGTCGTAACGGTTTTCTTAATTGTTTCGCTTGACAGAGTACCAGGGTTGTTACGAATATTCGCATCCGCATCCGCAAATGCGGAATATTCGCATTAATTCAGACATCTGCATCCGCATTTATATCCGCACCAATCAACGCTGAGTTTCTACGGATGCAGAGTCACATCAACAAGTAACTACTTGTAATAAAGAGAGCGGAGCTAGAGTGGCAGATGCTTCGCGTTTGATTTGGTACTTGCTAACTTATTTTGGTTTAAAATTTAAATAATTTTCTTTTAAAATCCTCATCCGCATCGCATCTGCATCCGCGAATCCGCTTGCGCAGATGTGAATTTCTAATAATCCGTATCCGCATCTGCATCCGCGGATGTTTAAATTATTGCATCCGTACAACAGAGTACCATTAGGTCTGTAAGTCTGTGTTTATTATTTTACAAGAATGCATTCATATGCATGATGAAAGGAAAGGTGGTGGGTAAATGTGATTGTTTAATTTACAACAACCTTTTTTTGTTTTGGTTTCAAGGAGGAAATCTTCAAGGGAAACTCGACTTTCGCGGATACTTTTGATTTGAAACATTCTATACTCTATAGGCGCAAATTGTCTACACCTGATTGTTAGTGTGACCATGCTTTAGTGGTTTTAGCGCCATCTGTTACACATTTTCGGAATTATTAAGTATCGTACAAAATTAAGTGGGCTGCGGTGTTAGTTCAAATAAGTGCGAATTAGTGTTCGTAGATCGCGTTATTTTCACTACAGCTATATATTAAGTTCCTGTCCCAATCTTGTCTTTTATGCGTGTTATTTGTACGAACATGATGTTTCACATCGATGGGATAATGCAGAGTTATGTAAGAAATTTTATTCACTAAAACCCTCTCGGTGGCCTCAAGACGCATGTAGGGAAACTCCAGGATCTCTTACAGAGCTCCAGTTATCAAATTTTGAATATAAATATTTACAACCAACGTACATCTATTATTTCAATTTATGTTCAGCCGGGTATCGAACCCGGAACTCCCATTACGATCATACTGTATAACAACATCAATGTTTACGTGCACGCAACAGATGGAGTTAGGAAACCTCGCAGTTAGATGCGCAAACTAACTTTGCTATATGGCGCAACTTTTCTATGACTTGGTACTATTGTACCATGTTTATCTGATGTATGATTGCAGCGTTTCCGTCTATGTAAATGTTTAATTATCATAATATCCAGTTATAGGTATCTCGCGGGATCCCGGTATAACATTACCATGCTTTAGTTCTCTTTACCCGACTGCGTCACAAAGAGGGCAATGATTTTTGAGCGTATGTACGTAGGGTTGTAGTTAGCGTTGCCACCTCGCCGGGTTTCACCCGGAGTCTCCGGGTTGGAACTGTACGTAAGACAAAACTGGTTGGTCAAAAATACGTTTTTTTTTTCATTTCTGCAGGTCTACGCTTCCTCAAAGGTGTCAGCCCTAGTTCTAGTAAATATGTACATCACAAACGGCTGGACGCATGACATGACATATCACTGGTATCGTCTCAGTCTTAAGTCAGTCACAATAACTTAACAAAAATATGCACATAGTGAGCGGATTACTATGTGCATATTTTTGTTAAGTTATTGTGCGTATAACTGTATACTTACATATTAATTTAATTTGATTAATTGTTTTGGCATAGATACAAATAAACATAATGGTAAAATTAATTCATTAATATTCTGTCATTTATAAATCAATGCCAGAAAATATACAGATGTATGTACGTAATCTTATATAGAGCATTTTTTGAAAATTTTTACTATACTTCGACCTTAAAACAACATTAAAACATTAAAATTAAGTTATTACCATTTTGAGTAAGTGAAAGAATTCGTTTACCTTGACTTAAAGTACTCACAGTAAACAAATTCAAAATAATAAATTCATTACAGACTTAATAACTGGAGAAGATAGCTAAAACTTTTAATAACTTTTAACTATTTAAAATTATTAATCCACTGCCACCAGAAGGTACCACCGCCATATCTATTTCTAGGCTATAGTTTTTTCGTTTCGGTGGAAGAGTGTGGTCGCCGGCTCACTTTCATATGAAATGACCATCTCAGCTCTTGGGAATAGCACCGCATCTGCAATTGACTTCAAATAGAGCCCCTGTCCTTTGTGAAGTTGCTTACAGATGTCCCATCAGGCGGACTGCATGCTCGCTTGCTACTTCAGGCTTATTAAAAAAACCGGCCAGAGCGAATCTGACTCGCGCACGAAGATAGATAGAGTAATGCCTTCTTAGCGGAGGCGGATATGCATTTACATATTTATGTAGTATAATTCTTATAGAAAGTCTAATAAATACTAAAAGTCAAAGGTAAGAAGAGGCAAATGATATTTACAAACAACAGCTTCGCAGTATTCTCCCCTTAAAGACGATTTCTAAACGCTTCGTAAATTAAACTAACTGAACTCAATAATTTTTCACTTAGCACTGAACTTGATTACGCCGATATGTAATTGCGAAATGTGAGAGACAAATCTTTATAGTTTTTAGCGTATGTGATTGTTATATCACCAAGTACATACAGATCTTTATTTACATTGTTGCAACACGTAACCGGCCGTGTGGTCTAGTGTCGCTCCTTGCGCGATGTACGTCAATAAACCTCTGTCAAAATACGCAAAAATTTTGCGGAAGCGTAGGTTCGATTTTTTGCGGATTTTTTGCAGTAACGGAGGCGGTTCCATATCCAATCTAATAAAACGGCGAAAAAATCAGGTTTTCTCTACGGGAGCCCCCCTTAAATATTTATTTTATTCTGATTTTATTTTGTTATTTGTTGTGATTGCGACAACAGACATCATCTGTGAAAATCTAGGTATCGCGGTCCATGAGATATAGCCTGGTGACAGACAGACGGACAGACGGCCAGACGCACAGACGAAGATAAAAAACAAAAAAAAAAAATAAGGGAATCAATCGTTTTTATGTAGTCATGTTTTTTGTTTTAATATTTTAACGTTGTTCTAAACGTGCATAAAACCGCGTGACACAACTAATTAATAAAACTAACAAAACTAGATACAATAAGTATGTATTATGCGTACTCAGAACGAGTCCATATTTAGCCTTTGTCTTGAAGGGGATTATGATATAATTGAAACAAAAAAGTACTTATCTTAACCTGCTGTAGTCAGTTTTTTGCCCAGAATTCCTTTCAAATAGTAACAGTTTTTATCGATAATTCAATTAATCAGATCGAGTAATGCCAAATCAGCATGTGACATTAAGTTAGATTTAAATTAGATATAGAATTAATTGTTATCGATGAATAATAGTCGAATCATTTAGACCGAATAGTGACGTCGTAAATCTTAATATAGGCTAGAAAGACATTTAGCATTTTAATATGTGGCAGAAACGCAGCGAAGATCAGCAGCATCATCTGAACTGTTTGGTTCTCAGAAGTAACAATGAATCTATGGCCAACTTCATGTGGGACTTATCCTAGGCTTGCAGCTGTCCATGAGCGGCAATTGTCACTTAGGGACATAGGGGAAGCGTTGGGTAGAAGAGCCACGTAATATATAACCAGTATTTTTCATGTTGATTAACCCTCGAAACTCAACTTGTGTTCCTGGGCGGCAAATTTACGGGACGGATTTGGCGATCTTTTTTATCGATCGTAACGGTACATCAAACTAGGGTTGCCAACCGTACTATTATATATATTGTACTATATTTCGTGTATGCGTACTATATACTATTGAACAAAAACCCAAAAATACTATATTTTCGACCCCGAAATTTTGTCAAATAAATTATCTTTATATGTCTCTTTATATTAATTTTAAAACAAGCATGTCACTTCAAAAAATATAAGAACTATAGATGTATTAAAATAATTATATTTTTGACTTCATATCATATTATGTTTTGTCCATAAAATACTATATGTTCTATATGTGTAATTGTGTACTATATTTTTATAGCTAATTTTGAAAAATACTATATTTCGTTGACAAAACGTTGGTAACCCTGAACCCACACTACGCCACCGGTTAAGAAATATAATGGGGAGAGCGGGTCAAACATCATCCAATCTCACGTAGAGGGACTGGATATAATATAACGATTTTTCTACTGGAAACCGTGTGAAATTACAAAAAAATTGGATTAGATTAAGTATAACAATTTTTTTCTCATAATGTCCAATAATCTCACTTATTAGCGAAAAGTTTCGAAACATCTCATTACATGTTACAGAGGGAGTCGGGGTAGTAAAAAAATTGCCAAACTTACCTCAACAAATAAATAATAACAGTGACCTTACTTGTGTAAATAGGTAAATGGATTATGAACCTAACGGTAAGTCGACTGCCATTCATGAAAGAACAAGATTCGAACGGTCAGAATTCTCGTAAAAAAGTTTTCGAAGTGAAAATCTTTAGATATTTATCAAAATATCTATTGTCTATATCTATTCCTATTACTTTACGTAGGCTACTTTTCAGTTGTTTTCTGCCGTGTGTGAATTACCTACACACGAACACTATTTTTAATTTACAATTCTTAAAGCCGCGTCTAACAGGCGATTAGTCTTATACTACCTACATAAATGTAATAATAATACCAACTACAGGATGTTTTTATTCCCGTCCCGTGTTAATAATAAATAAAAATAAACAATGAAATAAACGCGGCTCTAAAATTGCTTTACTTTTTATCATTACAATGCTCTATCTGGAAGTCCCATAATAATTTCATAATACGTGCAGTAATGTCAATCAATCAAAAAACACTTCCTGGTACTTCAGTTTTCTATACAACCGAGGGGCTGTCTAAATTGGATTTTATTCAAAAGTCAAGGCCACTTCAGCAAAAAACTTTAAAACATAATTCGCCTGTGGAAAAATGCTTAGTTAAACTTCGTAGCTCGGTTCGTCCAGATTTGAAAATGGAAATTGTGTTGTGATTTTTTTTTGCATTCTTGCAAAGGATTAATTTGTTTTTTTTTTTTTTAACTTGTTGGTGGCGGAAGGAACTATATTAAAGAGGTATTGTTTTGTATTGTATTTTCAGTCTGTGACCAACAGAGCCGCACTTAACAGAAACTTTTTTATTTACTTAAGAGTTCCCAAAAGAAATAAAAATATATATATTAATATTTAATTATTATCTTATACTTTTTCTCTCTTTTCACTTGTTGGCAATATAATATATTGATAGTGCAGCAATTGTTTAAAAAAATATGCGTTTTTAAATAAAAATCTACTTTATATATAGAGATTTATCCAGGTTTTTTAATGATGTTATTTACTTGTATTTTTTGGCTGAATTTTAGATAATTTAAGAGCAAAAAGTTCTATGTGGCGCGAAGATTCATTTACAACACAACAAATAGTTTTTCTATTTCAAAAAAGTATTCTTAATTTACATCCCGACCGTTATAAATAAATTTTATACCTTTTCAGTGATATGACCATTAATTTATAACAAACAAATAAATATTTTTTTTCAAGTTAGCTAATAACCACTAATGCCCTCTTTTGGTCACATTTTTTCATCAAGGAAAGAGGGGTGGTATATGTTTTATTATGTGTTTTCTATATATGTATATCTGGAGAACCGTGGTAATGGAGGGATTTTATTGGCTTTTTATTGTATTTCATAGGAAAGAGTGCATAATCAATCTAAGTAACTTCATGTAGAACCCTTGTTCTATATGAAGTTGCTTAGGTATCTATGAACGGCAGTGGCCATTTACCATCAGGTTGACTGCATACTTGTTACTTAGATTTTATATTAAAAAAAAAAAACTATATGACATGATAGAGATAGGATAGGATAGGGAAACCCACATGAACAAGAGAAATCTTTTTCAAGAGTATTAAGTATTATAATCTAGCTTACTCCCGCGGCTTCGCCCGTTTTCATCACGTTTACCACGGTAATTAGGTTTCTAAGTTAATCCGGTGCCAAATTTTAGCAAAATCGGACCGTCACTAAAAGACTAAGAAACATATGTTCCACTGTATTATAAAGGAGAAACTTTGTGAGGCTGTTATATACAGCCTCACAAAGTTTTTCCTTTATAATATTAGTAAGATAAGATAAGAATGAATACTCATCATATCTAAATGTCATGTACAAAATTAAAAAATATATTTATACTGTCTATACTAATATTATAAAGTAGTAGAGTTTGTTTTTTTGAACGCGCTAATCTCAGAAACCACTGGATCGAATCGAAAAATTATTTGTCTATTGAATATTAAATTTATCCTGGAAGGCTGTAGCCTGCACATAACATCACGCTATGTTTGTTTGTTCTTAATAGATTGTTCTCTAAAAAACGCGGGTGAAACTGCGTGCCACAGCTGGTGTATAACAAAATTAGAATTAAAAAATAAATACGATTTATTAAACATTTTTCGTCACTATATACTTCTTATTGAATGGTTTTACGATTTTCTAAGAATCGAGTTTTTATTTTTCATATTTAAGTCTATAATTGGGTAACAAAAAATAATTGACCCACTTATTGAGTAATCTATTTATTGTTATAAAATAATCACATTATGTATTAAATAAGTCATATTTTATCCTGTGCATGTAAGTCTAAGCGCAAAATACGGCGGCCATTGAATCGGAACTCTTGAATTATTTTTCCAAAAACATCAACTTTCTTTTGACTCAGTGTAGTAAAAACTCCGAGCGAACGTAAATTTTCTTTTCTATGCTGACCGATAGATTTAAATCCAATTTAAGTATTATTCATCAAACAAAGTAGATAATCCTGTTTACTTTTTAAGATAAAACTATTCATCCGATACGGCTAAATTACTTCAAAAGTCACTTCCTGGTAAGCCTTAAAACTGATCGAAAGCAACCAATTTGCAGTTCTAATTCACAGGGCAATGTAATTTATTTATTTATTTAAGTTACACCAACAAAATGAACACTAATAATATATACAATTAATACAATTATTTAAATTAAGTCTAAGTGTCATCTCAATTACAGGTGCAAACAACATGAAATAAAATTTAGCGCTAACATACTTAAGGGAAAAAATATTTATATAAAAAACAGTTTGCAATTAATTAGATAAAGTAAATATAAGAAAAAATAAAATAAAATAAAATTAATATTACATGTCAGAAAACAAAAAAAAATGAAAAAATATCATTAGTTGAGATATATC
>DWNE01007466.1:0-12227 GCA_018249875.1 Cecropterus toxeus | reverse complement strand
ACTTTTTCAAAAACCGAATAACATAACTTTGTAATTCATACAAACTCTATGAAAAACAAACTTATATTGGTAGTTGCCGTAGTTGGTAAACTGTTCAACTTTATTTATTTTTACAACAGAGCTATATTTTTTTTTCAAGATTTGTGAATGATAATACTACGGAACCCTTCGCCTGCGAATCTGACTCGCACTTGGCAGACTTATTTTTAAATAATGTAATATACATAAATTGTATTAAAACAAGCTTCCGAATTGACAAATTGAGAATTGTTTGTACCTATGATCGTAGAGTATTATAATATTGTATTATTACCACCGGTAATCGTTAAAATATTTGAGAATAAATTCTCAAATTATTTTAATTTCATTTCGACTGTAATCGCCATTAACGACTTAGAATATAACGACAAGAAACAGTAAAACATTTGGAATGTAGAAATGGGTTACAATCGGCTGTACAAGTGAAGTGACGTCCGAAAAACGTAAAAGTCACGACTGTATAATTTTATCGTTTCGTCTACGTGCAAAACGCTTGTGAAAAACGCTCACAGGCTTTTGGCAGCCACCCCTTAATATTCATCTTTTATGTTATGGAGTACAAAAAGCTGAAAATATCCACCTGCGGTGCAAATTTATTTGCTCATCAACTTTGCAACGGCCATTTCTCTTGAATTTCGAAATTTTCCTCAAATTTTTTGGAAACTTTCGTCATAAAATTCTCCTGAAAAATATTTATTCCGGATTACGGATACTTACCTAATATTAAAAGATGTTGAATTTTGGAAGCAAACACACGTACATAAAGAAAGAAAGAGAAATTAAGAACTGATATTAAATACATCGTTGACTCCATACTTTTTAACTACTTATTTGCTTTGAAATATAAAGTAGATACTCATAAAATATTGAATTACTCATATTTTTATTTCGTGGTCGAAATGTAGGTCAAGTTCCTATATGAGCTAACGAGAAAAGTACTTGCTGTCGAAATGCGTTATGTAGGAGTGTTAAAAATAAATCAAATTATGTTGCCTACCTACATCTCATACTCTTTTGCTAAGTTATTTTTAAGTGTCTGATCTAATTAATAATTTTTGAAATAAAACTTATTACATATTAAATTATATTGTTCCACTTCGAATGCTGACATTTGTTTGTTAGAGTAGGTGTTAGATTTTTCTAATATTTGATGGCTACGAAAAATGCCTTTCGTCTAAATTCAGTCTCATGATGATCTTTCGCTCCCTAGCTTTTTAGCTTGTCGGCTTGTAACAATTATTGTGATCTACAATGTTAAAATATATAAGACAATTGATTAGGTGACAGTTAGAGCTACGAAGTGCACTTTTCACCGTGCTAGATGCTGATAAGTATCATAGTATAGCCACTACGTCGACAATCTCGTGAAAGTATGAAATCATCAGATGGATGCAATGATTATCGAGGCAGTATTACGGAGTATGCTCCATGCATTTATCAATTTTAAATATTATGTCTAACTTAGGTCGATAGCCCGTAATAGTGGTTAAAATAAACATAAACGCTTTCTACACTCATAGCCCTACAGTAGGATTTTCTTCTGTGTCGTGGGTGCAAACACCGAGACCCAGAACAGAAATCTAAACTCATGATGTCTGTCTGTCTGGCCGGGGATTGAACTCGGGACCCACTGCCTGTCTGACCGGTGTGGTGACCGCTCGGCCACGCGGGTCGACATATAGTGGCTTTAAAGAAAACTAACATCTATCTTTCGTAAATTAATAAAGCTAGTTTGTGGTTTCAGTTAGCTAATACGTGGTATATAAATATTGACTTCATTATGTTTCACATTGAATTTCCAGCGAATCGCCTGACTCATGAAGCGTGGAGGTCAAGCGTCGCGTGTGGACGCACCTTAGCTTGTCCACAAAAAAGAGCATTACTAGTCTCTACACCAGAATGGAAATGATGGACGGAATCTTTGATGTAGTTAAAATATATGCCAGCTTTATAACAGCTGTGTTAAGCGTTAGTTTATTACCCGACTGCGTCAGATGGACGATAATGTTTTTCGAGGGTATGTATGTATGTCTGTTTTTTTTTATAAATACGAAGTAGCAAACGAGCAAGCAGCCCACCTGATGGTAAGTGGTTACTGCCGGCCATGGACATATGTAAGCAACTTCATATAGAACAGGGGTTCTATCTGACGTCGACCACAGATGCGTTGCCAGTTCCGACGACTGAAATGGTCGCCTCATATAAAAGTGAGGCGGCAACTACACCCTTCCACCAAAACGCAAGAACTGCTTCACGCAAGAAATAGGTGTGGCGGTGGTACTTCCCCTGTCGAACTACATTAGTTCTACCACCTGTATCTTATTAAACATATTTCTGATTCCCACAATATAAGAAACGAGAGAAAAGTAAAAACGCCGCTAGGAAATTTTGAGTTCTGTTCTTATTGAAACAAGTTATACAAATCTTTATCCCTCATTTCTGAAATCGTTATTTTAGTCTTAAAGTTCTTGAACCTTAACCTTTCAATGTTAATGTTTACACGAAGTATAGAAGTGAAAGTAACACTTGCTGAACACGTTAGGAATAGAAACACATACTCAATTTTCACTTCTTAGGTGACAGGTGAAGGTAACGACTTTGGTAGTATTCGATTCAATGCTAATTAAGGAATTAGGGTACAAGCACAAAGAGCTGGACTTTTAATCCTGTGGGAATTGTCTAAGTTGAAGGCTGAGGCGTTATAGGTATTAATAGTTATTAAGGTGATAGAACATTAGTTACTTCGATTGGACCGACATATCTATGTATTTCCATGTATCACATTCCTAACTCTGGAAAATTTGAGCTCATATTCAAAGAGGTTTTTTTAAAATTACATATGCGTTGTGTTAAACAAAATACAACTTATATTGTAAAAGTATACGTCTAGTAATCCATTTTCAACGAATAGACATCAAACAATTACAACTAATGATTTGATTAAGAAACACGGTATTGAAAGTACGTGGCAGAAAGTACGGAAGTAGTAACTTTTTTATAATAATGTAATAGCAGGCGAGCATGCTGTATGCTTAGTGGTAAGCGGTCACTGCCATCAATGATATGTGACCAACCTATAACCCTTATATAACCTTACCTGAGTTTGCCCACACATGAGTTGCTATCCCTGAGGACTGAGTTGGAACGCCTCGGATAAATATGTTTCCCTTTCCACACCTTTTAAACTGTTGTGTTTATTTAAATAACAACGCTTTCGCTTATCCCTCGAAACCCAAATTTAATCTGTGCCTCTACGACAGCGCCCGAACCCGAATTCTCTTTTCCGATAATGACTTTCCAATTCGTTAACCCAATTTACACTTTTTGAAAGCAAAAGTTCCAAGGATTTGAATAGTAACGGCTTTGCGAATAGAATTTCCAATTGTAGAATTGCTTTTAGTACTGTTTTTGTTTAATAGGTAGGATAAAGAGTTTTAGTGATAAGGTGTTCATTTGTAAAGTGTGAATCTGACAAATAAATGTGGATTTTTTTTTGTAATTTGTAATTTTTTTTTGTTTATTTATTAAATTCGGTAGTATATTGGATTAAAGCGGCTTTAAGCACCGCTGTGTTGTCTTTTATTAACATAATTTGGGACTTTCCTCTCATGTCTCATGAGGACTTGCATGGCAAAGCAGTCACCATGCCAGTCTACAGTGGGTTCCAGGATTGATCCTGGACCAGGCAGATATATAAATGACGTTTTTTACATTTCTATTCTTATTCTGCATATTTCTATAGATGCGTGATGAGCCCATGGCATCTACAATACAAAAAAAAATCTAGTGTGGGTGATTGTACAAAGCGCTTCTTAAATATGTGCTGACATCCCACGCAGTAAATGTAGACGACTGTAACCCACTAGTAGCGTAGGAATGCCGTAGCATCGTAGCACAGTTTATGCTATTTGTGATTTCACAACTTTCCTTTGAGAATTTACGTTTTTTTGTCGCAATGTTTTAATGTGGAGTGGTGCAATGACAAGGGTGGTAAGGTAAGGAGAGATGAGGTATGATAATTGATAAAGCTATCATTATTAAAGAAATATTATTTTGACGTACAATATTATTTTGTGGCACATCCTCCACGATCATATTAGTAGAAGTTAATGACAGCTAATATTTTAGTCACAGAGAAAAGCCAGTAAACACAACACGACTTCCAACAGTCTATTAATTTTAAAGTAATTCAGTATGCCATTAAAAACATCCTGTAAAAAATCCATGTCTCGCAGCTCAGTTTTTCTACACTGAAAAGTTGTGAGATCCATGTAATACCAAGACGGTAATTTTTTTTAGTCCCTACTTAAGGGACCTTCTGTCTAAAGTCATTAGGTAAGTTATTATCAGATCAATATTAAAAATCTTTTACATTTTAAGTAAATATATCGACTTGGCCACCACATGAAATACGCTGCACAGGAACGGCGATGAGATACCCTCGTTAGGGGATGCTTATGTCAGACTGTGGACCTCAATACGCTAGATGGATTGATGCAATGCTAGTTTATACTTGAAGGTGACATCCACTTATTTATTAAAGGAGACACTCTCTCTCAACTCTCTTCACTCTCTAACAACATTCTAGGAATAACTAAATACGTTTCGCTTAGATGAGCATTAAAGCCTATGTGTAAAGGCACGATGACGTCATTACCAGTCGCCGGAAGCACATTCGGAGGAAGGCTGACGCGTTAATATTTGATGGCGCCGTTAGCGCTCGTCCTACTGGCAGCGGACGTATGATGTAACATGATCTCAGATAACTGGGTACCTACTTCATATCTTGTTTGTAACTGTTAATAAGATCAAAGATGACGAATATCATCATTGTTAAGCTCTTAAGTAACTAACGTAAGTAGAAATAATACAATTTTTTTATGTATATAATTGTTAAGTTATTATTTAGTTATTGTTTTGTTACTTTTAATTTAATTAATTAATAAGACAGTATATACTATCAAATCAGTTATAAAAGTTGTTTACACCAATACCAATTAATTAAGTTACTTGGAAATCTTGGAACATGTTTTTAAGCGTGTTAGGTGACCAGTGGACTCTCCTGCCACAGGTTAAATAAACTTACCAGGAGAAATCCCGAATTTTGTAAACTTACCCCAAACATGTTTAAAAAAAGGATTTTTGATTTTTGACACCGTGTACACACACATCCACACATGTCCAAATCAAAATCTTAAAAGTTAAATTTGACATTATTGTCACAGAGTGTCTAACGAATGTTAATTAGTTCTACATACCACTAAGTAGATACTTAATGTTATCCACTTAGATGTTCACAATACTTAACCAGTTTGTATATCTGTCCGAGAGGACTTTATATTTCGTTACATTGACCGCGATATTTCATCTAGTGTACTGACTGAACTCTATAGATAAGAATCTAGTTACTCAAATAATTTAGTCCCTAACGACGCGGGAGGGTCAACTAGAGATCTATTCAATGACTTATCTAGGATTTCGGACATCGTCCAAATGCGTAGGTTACGGTTAACAGGATTAGGATGAAACAGAAATATATTAGCAGTGATAGCAACGGATAAATTTCTATCTCTCACACTGAGGTCTGTAGTTTCAATCGACAAGCGCTTTTAATGTTAACATGTAATGTGCGTATTGAAACATAAAAATCCCCTAAAGAACCTAAAAACCGCCACTAAATTCTTCTTATGAGTTTTATTATTGTTTATATTTTATGTTTTTTTTTTGCGGTTTTGAATAAACAAAACTGGTGCCGGTTTTTCAATGACAAGTTTGTCACTTGTTTTATAATAAAAAAAAAACTAACAAAAACGTGTTCTTGTGAATTCTATGACAAGAAGTAACACTTTTGAATTCTGTCAGTTGTTGTGAGAAAAGGTCATATTATGAAGCCTAACAAGAACAGATTTTTACTAACAATTTATCTATATTATATCTGTTACTCAATATCACTTTGAAGGCGGTAAAAACCGTGGTTCGACTCCGGAAGCGCCACCACCACACCTTTTTCTGCCTAATAACAACAGTGTTATGCGCTGCTGTGTTCTAGTCTGAAAGGTATGCTGAGGGAAACATATTTATTCGAGGCATTCCAATTTAGTCCTCAGGAATAGCAACTCTAGCATCTAGAATAACAACTAACTTCGAACTTATCTGAAGTTGCTTGCAGATGTCCATGAGCGGCAGGGGCAATTTATCACCACGTGCACTGCTTGCTCGTTTGCTACTTCAATCTTATTTAAAAAAAAACCTAATTTTGCATAATAACAGCAGTACTAAACGCTAAAGGGCGTGGTAAGGGACCATCCATAAATTACGTCACACGAATTTCGTGATTTTATTACCCTCCCCCCCTCCCCTCCCCTTCCTTGTTACATTAGCCACATTTGTGAAATTTCCCCTTCGATAGTGTGATGTCACATTTTTTGTAATCTAGGCTTTCCTTAGTTGGAACAGCAATTCAGAAATTATATTTTACCTTTACCTTTACTTTACCTTTACATTATTACCTTATGTAATAAAAATAAAACAAAAAATATATCTACATAGTACAAATTTCGTATATTATTGCTTAGATAGATATTTTAAAATGTAAGGCATGAAATTTAGCTCCCTTTCCTACCTCTTGTCACGTAATGTCACACTTCATCGACCCCTCTCTCCTCCTAAACGCGTGAAACGTGAAACATACTTATCTGAGGCGTTCCAACTTAGTTCTCAGAGGGCAGTAACGCATTTGTGGGCAACTACAAGTAAAGCTCTGATCTTATCTGTGGTTGATTACTCACAGGTGTTCAGACTGCATGCTCGTTTGCTACTGTTGCATTATATAAGCAAAATTCACAAAGCTTAGTCCAGCAATAGGTACAAAAGTGTGTTGATGATGACGATTAGAATATTTTTATAATTTCAAATAATCCTGGTACTCCTAAAATCGCATGGAAGTTCTGTCTATTGGAGTGTAAGATTCAATTGAGCTCGCCGCCGGCACGGAGTCTCTCCGATATCTCAGCTTCAAGTTGCTCTCGCCTGTCCCATTGCTTGAATTTATTATCGGAGTACCACTTCGGCCGAATATTCATTATAAATTTATCGATGTACATAGAAGTGATATTAAGCAGAAATGTCTTTAAATTCTTATTTAAAGACGTTTCCGCTCCTCCCTCCTTACCACAGAGGCGAGGACCGATCTGATCACAGAATCCTTAGTCTATGTTCAGGTGGCATCTCTATAATCGGATGTACTTGGATAAAACTTAATTTTATTGACGACTTAAAAACACGATTTTTTACGTTTGTCAGGTATTTTCCTAATATTTATCTGTTTATTTATTTGTTTATTGGTATGTGCATAAGATATAATAATTGTAAATAGAAATAAATATCTAATACACATACCGATACACAAATAAATAGAGATATTATAAATAAGAAATAGCAAGATTTTTGTGATTGTGTGGAATTCTTATAACATGACTTTTATTACACCATAGAGAAAGTGTAATATAACGTATGTAATATTTTAATGAAGAAAGGAAAACTTATGAGGATTCGAACCATGTAACTCGATTACTTATTTGTCATAAACGTAGTGCCCAACATTAAAATAATCGGGTTAATGTAAGAGGAATTCTCTATCTAATCCAACTTCTACATTTAATTTGTATTCTGCAGACGAACGGTACATCCTTAAATACTGCCTACAAGGTACATGAAGGACTTGGTAGGAACTAAACGCGAAATACGAGTATATACTTCAAATTTCTCTCTCATTTTGATAGAATTTATAATTAACAAAATGACTCTATGTTACGTTTTACGACAAAATTCTCTTAATTATTGTGAACATATCCAATAACTGTGGCGAACGTAAAAATCTATTAATTCATTATTTATTGCTGCACTAACAAATCAACACGTTTTCCTGTGTTCATGAATTATATGCTTTCTACACTCATAGCCCTACAATAGGATATTCTCATATGTGTAGGGTATCATTGAGATACAAAGACTTACGAATATACAGACATCCAGACACAGAATATAATCTAAACTCACCTTTTAGATATCTGTCTGACCGGGGATCGAACCCGGAAACCAAGGTCTGTCAGACCGCTATGATGACCGCTTCGCTACGCGGGTTGTCATTTATTCACTTGTTCTTTCTCGTCTTGAGAAGACACACCACTCTTACAAATTGCAAACAAAATAGTATTTAAATATAGGTAGGTACTTATGATATCAAAGTGCTTTAGCCAAGGATCTTATCCTTTAGTTATTAGATTTGATTAAGTGTCCACTTAATTTAGTTGATGTTATCATATTATAAAACCCTCTATTGTGGTCCTAGTGGCACTGAAATTACCTCTACAGCATTACATACATAAAAGCATCAATAAAGTACATTATTGTAATATATATATGTATATGTTCACAATACAAAGTGACGAAAAATATTTTATAATGGTTATTTGAGATCATTGAATGATCATTCAATGAAAGAAAAAAAACGTTTTGTCCCAACGCCATCTATCTAACTAAAATGAAACAGATGATAAAATATGTGCCCTCTATACTTTTTCGTATGAGTTATAATAGTCTACTTATAAGACGCTAGATGGAATTACTGTCGTTGAGCATAGATATTGCACTTGGTAGTCGAGTGAAAGGAATCCTTAAGGCCTTAAGGCTAAGATTAGGCCCCAAACACTAGATGTCGTAGAAAATATATATTGCAAAACAGTTAAATGTTGATTTATAGCAAATAATTACAAATTCAAACCAAGGTATTATTTTGAATTATAACAAATCAATGCAAGTATTTATGTTAACCGGAAAGTGTTATATTTCTAGTAAGAAGTTTCGTAGGCTTATGCAGATATAAAGCATACAGGCTTCATTGAGGGAATGTTATGGTTAAGTTGTGGTTATTAGTTTATGTTGATCTTTTTTTAATATGAAATGTTAATTATGGTATTTTATTATTCTACTTTTGTTTGTGATTTTTACTTTGTTTTAAAGTAATAAAATTACCATACTTAAAAAATTTACATTATAATATTTCCTGGGCATGTGGGCTTATACGTTTTTGGACTTTTTGGTAATATCAAAAATAATGTGCGTAATAACGTAAATAGGGAATAACGGAAACAAGGCATGTAGAGCAATAAAACACGGTATAATCATGTCTGCGTTTATTTATAAGTGAATAAATTAATGGCTGATGCTTGTGGCTATATTTCCTTGATACATTACGCAATGAACAAACTATGATATTGTTACTGTTAACTAAAATATGTTTGATAACATTTTTCCGATTTCTAAAATCGTAATTAAGTCACTTTGTATTATGTTTCACGCTTAATTTTGATATTTCAAATCTGTGTTATATTTTCAAATTGCTTGACCTTGACAAATAGCACACTAACCCAAATGCTCCCCATTATGAGACATGTAATATTTCAGGGCATATCACACTGTTTAGGTATAATTAAAGTGTGGTGCGTTTAAAAAATTTCTATTTTTTGCACGATTTTCATTCTTTTTAAATTTTTAAATATTAAGATTTACCTTAGTCTTACATCAAAAAACTTTGATTAAAATACAAAAAAAAAACGCTGTATCACATCCAAATCCAGCCATGGCACCTAATATTTTACTTAGCCACTGTGATTTACAAGTTAAATATCGATAAACATCAACAGACTAACACTACAAATATACAGCGAGTGGACAACAATACAAAAATACATAAGTGTATTTTTTTATAACAAAGAAGTAGCAAACGAGCATTCTCTCCACCTGATGGTAAGTGGTTAGGTACTGCCGCCCATGGACATCTGAAATTAGTTCCAGGTAGGTATTCCATCTAAAGTTGCCACAGATGCGTTGCCACCCTGAAGGTAGAAATAAGTGCGGGATACTTATACCGGTCTCGAACTACAAAGGTTCTATTACCTTTGACAAAATTAGTACGGCGGTAGTGCTTTAAAAATATTTTATATTTATTTTAATTCTGCTTAGACCAAGAACTAAATATGCATGCAATCAAAAAATATGCACGTTACGTCCACCTGGTGGTAAATGTCAACTGCCTTCTGATAAACACCATGTAAAATAAGATTTCTACCTGATGTCAATCTCATGCGTTGCTATTGAGAATTTGCTCAAAACGAAATGCTTCGAAATATTGTAAACATTACTTTGGACAAGACAGAACAGTTATACATTGCTATTCTAAAGCAGACGTATATATAGGTGGCTTTGATGTCCCGGCAAGCGAACGCTAGAAAATTCAACTTGTCATTTAACATATAATAATTCTGGGCATATAATCCCTTAGAGAACCGGATCTTTAAGTAGACGGCGAGCTCATTTGCTACTTCCTGTTTATAAAAGCTAATTGCATTACTATCCCCTGGTTGTACGCAACTTCATATATAACACTCGATCTAAGGCAGTGTTCACCGATAACGCACGGGATCGCGACAGATGACAAGACGAAGCCTTATTCTAAACAGACAGTTTTGGTGAAATCGGCGGGATTAAAGATTATTTAAGTCCAAAGTCGGATGAAATTAAAATCGTGTTATGGGACAAAATGTATAAGTATATTTGCCACTGACAAGTCGTGTGTGGTACCACTATTGCAGACAAACGAATTCTTATAGGACTTATAGCAAATACATTAACTATAGAGAGGACAAGAAAAAAAGAATTATTAAACTTATTTCTGAAGCTATTTTACATTATTTTTATACTTTGAAGAAAAAAAAACTACCAAACGAATTGATAACCTCCTCCTTTTTTAAAGTCAGTTAAATGTCGTTATTTCAAATAACAAAAATGCAATCATTGCCTAGTTTAAAATATCTCCATCAACCCATTTTTGTAGTTAAATTGGCCCTTCGAACCGCATATTCGAAATTTATTATTGTTTAGCAATATAAAGGGTATAAAATATGAAATTTTACACAAAATATTGTCTTGTAGTTCATCTGTCGCAATCCCAAAGCCTAGGTACTTGCTAAAAGGCAACATGTTACAATATAATAATTATCATTTACATTAACAGATCTGTATAATAACATTATGCAATGCTCAGACCAGCGCCATCTGTTGATACATACAATTATTACATTAAATGGTTACTTGAATTTTATCTCGTTAATAAACCTAAATATTTTATCTATTATTACACTGATATATTATAAGCTCAAATTAGATATTTTTGTATGTAAAAGAAATGCGAATCAAAACGTTTAGATACAATATTGTCGTATTTCTTAAACTATAGAGATGAAGCAATGTGTTGCGATTAATTTATAAATATGATTTTTTATAATGATGTTTAGTTCTCCCGCAATATAAAATTTTCATAAAGTTATATTAGTGTCATTACCGCTTCGGTCTACCTAGATTCTCCCTCAATACTAGTTATTAATAATAAAGAAAAACACAGATTTCACGACTACAATAACTATTTTATTCATTAATATCTAAAAGCAATGTAGCTATTAAATATTAATTATTAAAATAGTTACTTGTTTGCAATTTATAAGTCTAAAATTTAATAATACGATTTGATTCAGCAATATAAGTAAAATACATTAGAAAATCTAGAATATGTTCTGCGGGAGTGCAAATTTAGTCCAAAACTAAACATATTATACCGTGACTATACATCTTTTAGACTAGAAACCTAATAAGCAAAACAACCGTAAGAAAACTAACGCATCCGTCTACATTAAACTATAAATTAGGACACTGAATCTATAATTACATCCATATACACATCTTTATGGTACAACATATTTATACAGGCCCTAAATGTTAATATTTATCACAATATTTTATTATAAAATCTTAGCGAGTCACTAACTAGACAACGTACAATAATTTTAATGACTTAACCACAAATTAGAAGAAAACGGTAGATAGCGCATGAGATTCGAGAAAAAGCCGCCAAGAAAACAGAGCAGTAGGTAACAAAATTATTATTATAAACTGTCGATAAATGCATTCTATAATGCTTCCAGCATATGCGACAAGTCATATTTATATATTATTTTATTAGAAATATTTACTATCATAAATTATAAATAATGATATGCATAATCATAAAAAATACTAATACAACTTTTATTAAAATAAATTGTTTAATTTGTGACGTTTACTTTTTTTAAATT
>DWNE01007465.1:0-12228 GCA_018249875.1 Cecropterus toxeus | reverse complement strand
GGGAAAGTTTTTAAATAGTTGGTAATACTGTCACATCCCTAAAATAGCTCGATAGTTCATGAATAGACGCCGAGTGATCGCCCTCATATTGCTATTTTCAGATAACGTATTCTTCTACTCCAGACACCAAAATGTTGTTGAATATTTATTTCGATCCATACAGCATTCTGTCCTTAGCTTGAAACATTTCTTTGTTTTTACTTAACGTACATATTAAAAGTAATACTAAAAAATAATGCCTTTGGTAAATATTTTACATAGTATTGTAAATATACTTAATTAGTGAATATGTACGAATTCTGTCCCAAATTAATCTATGAAAATGTTATTAAATGTTTGCTTTTGATGTTACTTAAATATTAAAAAAAAATATTATTTTTTGTGTCATTTATATCATTTGATGACGTCTAATATTAAACCTTTTAGATGAAGATTATGTTAATGTAAGGTATAATCTCATATTCATGGAATACCTACATCGTTTAATAAATGGATTGTATCAAGAATTTATAATTAATAAAAGAATGTTTTGACGGAAATTGATTACTGCTTACAGTATAAAATGATATAGTAAATTATTATTTAAAAATTATGCTTATTTCAATAATTATATAAAAGGTTTTGCCATCATTCAACAAATCAGTTATCCAATAAGGTCGAAAAATAGTATGGAATCGTTATTTCGTATAACTTACATGTTAATAATATTATACATAATTATTTGTTTGAAATTAAAATATGTCAGATAGAGATCTATCTATGAGTATGTAATCCTTTATATAATAAATTGATAATTGTTTTATTTTTTATTGTACATCTGTTGATGTGTGAGGATTCGTTTCCCACGAGAATGCTATAATAGGTAAATCATACATTACACACGCAGTTTTTGAGATAATTTAAGGGGACAAAAAATCTTAATTATACCAACCAAAAACCTTGATTTAAGACTGTCGTCATGTAACGTGTACGTTTAGTAATGATGATATTTGTTTATGTTGAAACCTTGATAACAACCTGTGGACATTGTTACTATTTCACGATGTTTTATTTCAACGTAAAATATTCCATAATTATTCTCATTGCTTTACATGACATTTAACGTAAAGCATGAGGCGTGAGGTCACATTAGGTTTAGGCTTACGTCGGTTGGTACTTTTTACACATCTTTATGAACTTGATCATTTTCCTGTCACGCATAGGTAATTGTGTTCACAAATGGATCTGGTCATAGATTTGTCTCTCAAGCCTCACGTACGTGGGACGCGTGCATGGGTATACCCGCGTGATTGGAAAAGGCCTAAGGAAAAATTATAGAGATATAAAGATGCGTATTGCACTAATCAATTAAATCCACCAGTCAAAAAAGTTATTACACTTTTGAAGATAACTGTACAGTTATTCTTTCTTATCTCTTCTTAATTTTGTGTGATCTTGCTACACATGTGGTTGTACATCCCACAATATATAAATATATATTTGTATTTAAATTATATTTGGAATTTTAAGAAAACGCATTTTATTCAATCGCATGCCTTCATCGCATGTTTTATGGTGTTTTTTATTTGTGCAATGAAGAGCTCATATGCAGGTTTTTTCTCTATATTATTATTGAAGCAAATGTTTTCTATTTCTTATTGCATCATCTCTTTTGTTTTAGTTCCATTCCAGATTATGTGTGTACTTTTATTTCTATGTTTTTCACTTATATTTATTAGCTCGTTTTATTTATTCATTACTTTAATACCGTCTTTACTATATTTGTATGTCAATTTCTTGAGAATGACTGTGTGTTATCATTTTTGTCACCACGAACCCCAGTCAAGACATCCTGTAAAAACTTGTTAATTACCAATACGCTACCGTCATCAGCGAATACATGCATTGAATTCGATATTTATCTGCAGAATAGACTTGTTAAAACGGATTCAAAGTGAGCAATTAAAATAAAACAAACGAAATTTAACGTATGCGTGAAGCAATTACACTATTACTAGGTTTTTATTTATTGTGTTCTGTAACTATAACGAACTAAAGGTTTTGATGACAGTTTAATTTACCCGTTAAGTTTAAAGCTTTTTTATGTTTAAGATGTGAAAACCTTTACTATGCGGCAGCAAATACTGTAACACTCAATAGAGAACTGTATGCAATATTTGCATTATAAAATCATCAATCATTTCAATAGGTAAAATATGACAATAATTGAGCAGCATACAACATTTCCACATTATAATTGCATAAGCACAGTATAATTGAATAATCTTTATAACAAAAAGCTTAAAATAAAATTACTTTTAATAAAATTAGTTAATTGTAGCTCTAATAAAAAATAAATTAATGACAATCGAGAATAAGATTTTAATAATCCTGGCGTATTAAGCGGTGTCTAAAGATTTAGATAACATTATTTCTCGTAAACATATGAATTGTTTACATTTACAGTATTGATAGGTTTTTCTACAATAATAGCGTTATTTCGGCTAACCTTTAATATTAATATAGAACAAACGAAACAATACTTAGTTAGGTATTTTTTTCTTAGACGTAAAATTACATGCAATTGTCATCGAAGTGTCTAAGTGTCAGATCAACAAAGTTGAAACACCCAAACTATGGCTGTAGTTAAAAGCAAACCAGTTCACAGTTAATTGGACCTCCGCGACTCAATCACCAGTCACATGCAAAGGGACTAGCTTGATTTATTCGTTTGCAAAACAGTCAAAGCGTCAAAGGACTCATACTAAAAGTAAAAAAAAAACTGACTACGGTATACAGTCGTTACGTTAAAGTCGTTAATTGTTTTGTTACTGCAAAATGGGTTCCAATTAAACTGGGTTGTTCGATGTAAACGTAAGAAATAAGCTTACATTTTAAACTTAACTTCAGGTACGAGTAATTTATTAATTAGTAAATAAAGCATCTACCCGGCTACACCGCAAATGAGGTTTCTCTTTATCTCTGTTAACATTTAAAACTTAATATCAGGTAGCGTAGCAGAGAATAAACAAGTCCGTTACATACGTTTACGTGTTAACTTAGCAGCCGGTTATTACTGGAAGAAGTTAATAAAGCTGTGTTTTTCCTCGCAATATCGGCGGAGAGGTAACGTTGGCGCAGTAACGCGATAAATAAATTTTAATTACGAACTACGTCCGCGGCTACCGGAAAAACGAGAGCTAAATAGGGCAGAGAAATGGGAAGCTACCTAATTGTAAATTAAAAAGTTCGCGGAGTTACGACACCACAGTCCACAATGACACCCCACCGACTGAAAGGGGGCGATTGTCCCCCGCACCCGGCCCTCGCCCCTACCCCAGACGGGGAGACAGGGGTGTAGACACCCGTGGAAAGCGTGTGACATTTTGTTTTAAAATATTGTCCGCACGAATACATTCACGTGGCTCATTTTTAATCGTCTGTTTGCTTTCTCTTTTTTCGGTTCGCAAATGGATGCTTCTGCGTTTTCATTTACCATCACGTTGCAAAAATGATATACGTTTACCTTTTATTGGTCAGTTTAACTGCTTTCTCGATTAACGGCTTAAAAATTCATACGTCCAATGCAAAGCAAACTTTCATTGCTTACATCGGCGAGGCGTCTTAATTGCTACGTAGCCAGTAAGCGCCAGCGCACAGGGCGTGAAAGCTCAATAAACGTACACGTTACCCTATCATTTCACAGACTAAGCGAGCCAACCCATTAACGGTTGGGATACTGTTGTTTCCAAACTAATTTCGAGCGAGTTCGCTTAGCGTAGGGTTGTTTAGCTAAGCTTACCAAATATTGTGGTGTCAAGGCCGCCTGCTTTCCTCCGACATTCCGTTCCCGCCGCCCACTGAGGGATATCTCACGCCTGTGTTATGTAACATTTCGACGAAGATTTGGTTACGATTGACATACTTAATTTACCTGTTTCCGTATTCGAATTAATGCGGTTGTTTCTGAGAGATCTGTATCAGATTACTTTTTTAAACGAATACCACAACTGAACATTGAATGAAGTGTCTGCGAATATGACACATGATCTGGTTTAAGGCGATGTGTTAATTGTCGAGCTATTAATATCTTTCATTTAAATACAGTCCAATGACGAGGAATGAGAAACGATAATTAATGTCAAGGTCGATTTCATAATACGTGAAGATCGATTGATTAAGTTGGAGATCGACTTTAAATAAATATTGTCTCAAAATTAAACTTTGGAAGATTGGAAGAGATCTGAACACTTATCTACCTCCTGTCAGAGGGCCTGCCAAAAATAAAGCAAAGATTAGAAAAAACAACCAAAACGGCCAAGGGCAAACGTTGTTTTAGGGGGGAAGTCGTGTTTTGGTGGAAGGGTGTGTATACCGGATAACTCATCTTCGTAATCAATTGCAATGTATATATGATTGGCTTTAAAACCCTCGTTATATTTAAAGTTAGTTACTAATGTAGGCATTGGAGCGCTAGTGATCGCTTACTTTTTAGAGTTTCAATTTATAGAAAAAACTGTACACCAACGACGTCGACGGCTTTTAAAAACAATGTCATATAATAATCAGAATTAAATATTGTCGATGTCTTAAATTATATCGATGTCAACCTAATTATTGTATTACGGTGACATCAGTTAGGTCGGAATTAATAATTATGAATTTGATCCATTATGCTCGCTTTTTTTGTATTTCCTTTTATTTTCACCCTAAACTAACCAAACCTGTAAGATACGCAACCAAATTACCACTTTGGAATTGGAATAAAGTAATAAATATACCATTATTATAATGATAAAATTGCGGTCATAAAATAAAGATCTTCAGTTTTCACACTGTAAAATATTACAGATGTTTTGTTTACAATATTCCCTAGCAAATCAAAACACATGTCTATACTACAATCAAGTTAATCAAAGGTACCGGATTTTTTTTCAGCCGCAGACCATCGAACAGGAGTTTTCATGGACCTCTAAGCATTTTTGTAGCCAGACAACCTCTAATATCTGCCCACGTTGTTTACACTACCCCTTCAACATAAGATCGAACCTTAAATCACTAACTTTAATGACGAAAAATATGCACCCAAAGTTTCTAAATGGTGGTACTAATTTCTCGCCGCATTTAAAAAAGATACTTAAGATGTGTGTGTGTTTTTTTTTACTTTTTCACTTATCAGTGAAACATTGAAAATAGTTAGGTTCCATGAATTAGGTTGCTAATATGGCATTTTTTTTATATGTATATGAGAATTTGCTGATTAAATTTTGAGATGTACCTACATGGGAACTCCTTAATACAAAAAAGTACGTCCATGAAATTGAGTTTAATTGCTTTGGATTAAAAAGCAGTTTCTAAATAAATTATGACATCGAATCAGTCTAATAAAATTTGGTGTAAGCCGGCAGTCCATGTCCAATAAACGGTTTTCGTGTTGCAATTTGTATCTCAAGCGTAGAAAATGCCAAACAACATTCAAAAAATATGTTTCTACACTTGTTTTACAGTTTTCTCTTCGGTCGTAGACAATTTAAGTGTTCAACTTAAGAGATAGATTCATCCAATGAGATCATCGATATGTACAAACCTTCTTTTTGTAGAGGAGGCCTATATCCAGCATTGAACTGAAGCTGTGTCTGAATGAACCAATTAAAATGAGGTAAGCTACACAGTAGTCACTTTTTTGTCAAAAAAGTTCGATTTAAGCCTGAATGAGTTCCATGGAGCTATAAAGCGTGTAAATAAAAGAGCGCAATTATCACTAACGGGATTTTAGCCGGGTGGCTGCTCTATGTCGCGTCCCGCCGACAATCACATCGACGGGACAATGTTGAATATCGAATGGGATGACTCTATAGAACGATAGACGAATATTTTTATTTTTAACTACAAGTTTGAATTGGAAGCTTATGAAATGAATAATGAAAGTCGTCACAGTCCACTTATTGATTTGCGTTGTTATTTATCGAGTGTTGAAATGGTTTCCGGATTTTAAAAGTGTTGTGTTACTTACATTTTACTAGTGAAATACAGAATGTATGTTATAGAATAAGCTTACGGTACTTTGAGATAAGTAATTTATTCCTCTTTTTTGTCGTATTATTTAAAAAAATATTAAATTATAGTTGGTTAATCTTCGTGATTTGCCACCGAATACACATCTGATTCACTCACCTCTTTTGACAATAGTGTTAAACATTAGTATGCTCTAGTTGTAAGGGTACGACAGGAGAGATTCGGATGTATACAAGGGTTGATTATAGACTTCCAAGCGTAGACTAAGTACTTATAGACTTCTGTAGCACGGGATATAAAGTTATGGAACAGAAAAAAGCAGTTTGTTGCTCTTTTAGTTGAAAGAGAAACATTGACATCTCAGAGCGCTTGTTTAATCGATACAGACAGTCAGTAATGCACTCACACCACTCGATTCGCTTATAATTCGAGATTCATAGCCTCCGCTTATTTCTCATAAAAAGTTGTTCCCTTCAAATGTAGTAATTTCGCTGCGAGGGTGGCGCGCACCCTCCCCCGACTCTGGCCTTTTAACGCTGGAGATATTGTCTCCTTAGTTAGATCTGTATTTACAGTATAAGCGAGGTTCAGAAGCATCGGTTTCGAGTCTAGCGAGTGACAATCGACTTGTTAGCCAATTAGGATGGGAAACACGACGTTTATTTCTTGTTTGACTATGAGAATCTATTTGATTGAATACTTTTGGTTGAACTGATTTTTTGATTTAAGTATTTAGTAACATGGATGCTGTCAGTTAAATAAAATATGATTATTATAGCTATATTACAAAACGTTTCTATATTATGTAGACGATCATTATAATTACAATCCTGTAATAAATAATTTGGGAATAATTAGCAGAAATAAATAGCAAAAAATAATCAATTGTACTATTTTTTGATAAAAATTATTGCCAATACAAATATAAACTAAATATCGTAATAAAATTGTTTTAATAGATTTAAAATGTTGACTATAGAGATGTATATAAGATCATTTATATGTAATTTCTGATTTTGGATCATATGATCCTAAATGGTCAAATGGAAAAAAAAATGGTCACAAATCTTTAAAGACTCGGTTGAAATGAAATGAAGAATTTTATGGATTACACGCGGTTTTTTAGTCATTTTTAACGCGTTTAAAAATTACAATTACACATTTAATGTGCGACCATGAACATTACGTGTTAATCGCCGAGTATTAAACAGCCATTTACAACTAAATAGTATTTATTTATACACACTTTTAATAGTTCAATAAAAGTGCAATTAACACTTATCTTCAGGCAATTAAGTAAACGTTAAAAGTCAGGTTCTGACGTTCAGACGTTGTCTGGTTTATCATTTTTGCTAAACTTTATTTTTCATATGTAATTCTAAGATATAGAATGCAAATGAAACAGGTGTACAGTTTCACAAAAAAAGATTCTCACGATTATACAAATACCTTGTATTAAATATTTATAACTTAATCGTGGATATATTTTTGAAACATTTGACATACATATTTTCGCTTAGATAAAAACATTTCAAAGTTGCAAAGCTTTTAAATTAGCTTAGCTCTAATTTAGTACCATATGCACATATATATTAAAATTGAAATTCTTAGCGTCTGTGCATCGCATATAGTTGCAAAAAATATATTGAAGGATTGAAAATGAGTACTACAACTTTTAGAATTTTCATATCTTTCTCAGTCTGTGTTGGAAATCGCATCATACCAAAACTACTAAGTAAATTAAATTTAACTTAATGAGTTGAAACATTTGAAAACCTAGCGTAGAGATAACATTTAGAAAATATTTTTTTCATTAAAATAATGTTACATAAATTTTGATACATTTTTAAAATGCATGAATCCTTGTGACACAGCAAATAGATAATAATTATTTGAATAAATTTTCATGTTACATGGTTTTCCTTCTTACTTAATTGCATCTAAAATAAGATTCAGCCATTTTTGATATAATAACAGGTACAATAAAGTATTTTATGTCAAATGCATATATCAAAATGGTATTTTAGCGCTGCGCAATCAACAGCAAAAATGTCAAGGCTCTTAAAATTATTTCCTCCATATTCAAATGTAGATGAAATAAACATAAAAATTTATATCATGTAATGTAGAAGTTGGTTGCTAATCAATTAAAACAGTTGATTTGTCTATTAATTGCGATACAATCGGTTATTAGGTTCAAGGTCGTAATAGTTATTCGAATTGAGTAATAGCCTCCGAAATCTCGATCGTTATTAGCTTTTTAAATCTGTCCCGCGGGCAGTAATACGTTATTGATATTTGTGAACGGGCAGGATAATAATATTTGTGTAGTTATTATCCATTTTATGTTGAGCTTCCCTGCCGCTTTGGTGTTTGCGAACAGTTTCAGCACACGGGATATTGTACACTTTACGGGAGGTCAATGTGAACTGGCGGTTGTATAGTGTTGTGGACAATGGATGGAGAGGTAGGGTCGCATCACAATGAGCCCTGCCGCGTAATTGTTAAACTGAACGGGGGTTGAACGCCTTGTCGACTGTTCCGTCACTGACTAACTTGTTAATGGAGCTCGTTAGTACGTATGCGTTTACGTAACCTTCGCTAATTGAATGAGTTTTAATCGATTTTTTTTAAGTATGATAATTTGCTCTATACACTTAAGTAAGATGGTTTGTTGTTTATATTGTCAATGAATAAATCTTTCACATTACTGTGGCTAATCGCAGGGCTCTGCGGCTCATTTGTGAAGACGCTTTGCTTAACAAACAGTTAATAACATTGTCGATTTAGGTTATTTTTGACGATTTTGAACTTTATGAAATTGTTGCTCTGGTTTAAATTTTAGTAATAAAGTTTACACGTATAGATTACTTAAGCTTTAAACTTACTTTATATTAAGTACAATTAATACTTAAACTATTATTTGTATTAGTAATGGTAAACTGTTAACAATATTACTCATTATATCATGTGTAAAATAACAGTTGAAGAAAACATTTTATGTTCTAAAACTCCCTCGACGACACCTTTTATCAAACAATCAAAATAAGGTAGCTAAGTTTTAAACAACAATTACAATAAACGCGTCTAATAAACTTCATCGTTACCTTTCAAAGCGTGAATGAAGGCAAGTGGTCCGATACCGATCACAAACTGCCGAGCAACAATACACTTCATCCCTTATTAATTATTTTATTGTAAGCATAAAGGATGCCGTAATCGTCAGAATAATAATATCATCGCGCGGCATAAAGAACCCCAAGTAGCGACAACACAAGCGTAAAAATGACACGCCGTGCCGGCAATATGTTTGTGTGTATTACATTAGATTTATTCGACTGGGTCACGCACACTGTGGCGCGGCTACCCCGAAACGGGGTGCTTGGATGTGGGGGCGACACTACTACTGACGCAGGGCTGCCACCCGCCAGATGGTCACGCACACACGCACGCGACGAAAGGGAAAGCTACACTGTGTAAACAAATCGCGCGCGCGAGTGCCGTCCCGCTCGGTCACAAAGCTGGTGTGTGTCACATCATTGTGTGCCGTCGACTCAATCCGACGTAGATTGTTCTGTGAAATTGCCAGGTAATAGGCCGAGGGACTATAGCATTACACATACTTATTGGTGGGTTTAGACGCTCAACGGCCTAATCGAATTGAATATTGGCGACATATCGACTCCGTTGACTTCGGTCGGATTGAGACGTTATATTTGATTTGACGTTTATGAACTGTTTAATGGTTTATACCTTATTTAGAGTAACCCTTGTAATATTTTTATTTAAAATCTGGTAGTGTGAATAAAACTGACAGTTTTATTGTCGCAATAACAATTTCACGTAATAGGTCAAGTATCGGGAATAATAAAAAAAAAATTCCAGGTCGTTACCAGATAAAATATTTTAATTAATATACTATTACATTTATTTAATTACAAAAATAATATAATAGTTGTATTTAATGCACACATTGAAAACAACAAATATTCTCAAACAATTCTTTAAGTTCAAGTCAATAGCGGTAGCGAGAAAAATTAGCTATTAAATCTATAAAAAAAAGACTTTCACTATTAATTTATTAAAAAAACTTCATTTAGTAAGTAAACATATTCAAAAACAAATATAATATAAAACTATATTTAAAAAAAATCAATGAAATCATTTTACAATACTTTAACAATTTACTCTACACTCATAGAGCAAAATACAAATAAAAAGTATTACACAATGAAGAGAGCCACATCTGATGAACGTCACGGCAACACGAGCGCAGACATCAGATTGAACTGAGTAACAATTCACCTTCAAGCATGTATAACTTATTAGCAGGCGAGTGATTTACAATAACACTAATCCGCTACAGCTTATGACTTGAGCACACTTCACGGCAGCGTGACTGCAGAGGTTCGGATTGATCCGCGTAAGACTCTACACTCGACACCTACGAGCTTCGTGTATATGTTATTACCGTCTGATCAGTGCCAGCCCTGAATGGAGTGGCTTATAAATGTACACATATCGCTAGTTTAGTGATGTGACGATCGCTTTATAATTTAACCGATAACGATAAATAATTTTATTGTGTAGACCAGAATAGGGCTACGGTATCTCCTGCCTGTCGTAAGAGGCGACTAAAAGGGGGCTTCCGGGGTTGCGGGTGGCAACACTAGGAGCTGGAACCGTCCAATCAAATGACCCCGGGAAGGACGGCGGTATGCGTGGTCGCGTGCCGTCGTAAACACCTGAAAGAACGATGAGCGCTTATGCTCACCGGGATATGCCCAAAAGGGGTATTGCGCTTGAAGGACTCCGGTTGCGTTCCGTTGGAGATCCTGGAGTCCCCCACATAGCGCTGAGGATGGCCACCGGAAGGTTTTAGTGCGGTAAAAATCCCTCATAACCCGACGTCGCGCCCACAGCGTCGGGTACCTTTTGAAGGTTCCCCCCCCCCAAAAAAAAAGGGAAGACAGGGAACTTAAAATGTTAATTTATTTTGCGATGATTATGATCTTAGTTGCATAACTATCCATGTATACTAGAAATAGGCTACTGTCCCTTTAAAATCTTTCTATCTTTTAAATTATTTTAGCAAATCAAACCTAAGTTTTAAAATAGAGATAGTCAGAGATTGACTAACAAAACAGACAATGTATCGATGTTGTGAAATTATATTGTGCTTAAAATAACACTATTTAGTTCTATAAAATATAACATTTTTACATGATTGTTTTCTAAGCATAAATACAATAAGTCTTATTAACCATTTTTTATTAAATAAAATTTTTAAATAACAGGCAATAATAACTATTTACTTACTATAAATACTAAATGTTAACCATTTCTTATTAAATAAATTTTCAAACGCACTGACAATAATAACTATCTAATTATTTCCAAGACAATGAAGCAGTGCTATATAAAACTTTTGATAATCGGATCTTTTTTATCTGTTCCAATATTAACTGTCACGTTTTCAATTGTCGGGGATGAATCTGGGAGCTGATAATCATAATCGAATCCTCCACACTGGATTTAAATGAGGTAATCAATCAGGGCGCAAGGCTTAGTGACAGGAGGGTGGAAAAAACCTCGCCGATTCATTGTATTGCTTAAAAAACTAGCCAATCTCTTTAAGAAAGGGCGAAGGAAGTTATTGAAATTCTGGCTGTTATTGAAGTTACTCACTGAATAGAAAACTACTTGACAGTTTGTCTTAATTATTTTTACAAAAGAATCAACAGATGAGGAATTGTTCTGGTTAACATGTAACCATAATGATTGCCTCGGCAACATTTTTACGTTAAATAACCTTTTGCACATTTTAATTACGTATTTAACAGTAGTAAAAGAAAGAAAAAGAATCAAGAGTTAATCTTATGGATACTTGTGATTACAAATATTTAAAAAGTAAACTGTCTACGACTTAAAACTATAATTTCTATCAGTAGCAACCAAAAAAGCAAAGATTTTTATTTATTCCAAGGGAAAATCAAACTTAATTATAATATTTAACTAAAGCAGCATAATGATGCATTTCTTGCAATATATATTTTTTTCATCCAAATTTGGAGGTTTTTTTATAAATATGAAGTAGGAAAGGAGCAAGCAGCCCACCTGGTAAGTGGTTACTGCCGCCCATGAACATTTGTAATTACATATAGAACAGGGGTTCTATATGAAGTCTATCACAGATGCGTTGCTACTCCCGAGAACTGAGATGGTCGCCTCATA
>DWNE01007464.1:0-12228 GCA_018249875.1 Cecropterus toxeus | reverse complement strand
GAACTCACAACCCCGGCATCTCTCACACGTACACTGTCTTATAAGTACCGTGCGCTAACCAATTGCGCCACTGGAGCACGGGCTTAGCCTTATGAAATATAGATCCGGATTCGAGTTTTCTCCGCATCATATGGAACATAATAAATATAAAAGAAATGAAATTCACTCTTTTTTCGATACGATTTCTAACTCATTTGAATTATATCAGTATTCAGTATAACCAGTGCCATGTACATAGAATTTATAAGGCTATTCTAGTTTAAAATCAATATGTGGATTAAAAAGTCTTAAATTTACCAATCATGACTATAATTTAACTAGTTGTAATATAAATTTCAGAAAAACAAGTAATACATATTTTATTACAGTTGAAATACCTGACATTTCCGATAAACGTTTGTGAACTTTAAAAAATGAATGATATTATGTAAATCAAAACAAATTATAAAGATGTTCGTGGTAGATCAATTACTAGTAATACTTTGCTGCGCAATTTGGTTGTAACTTGGAAGTTATGGAATATTGTTCTCGCCACCCCACCTGGCCGGCCGGCGAGCGGCAGTGGCAGTCGCTACCGCGCGCGCAACCGGGGAGGTTGTTCGTTGCTTCTTCCCGCGACACGTCACCAAACTTTCGCGTCAAACTTTCCACTTGAACCTGTTGTGTTACCAGTTATAACCCTGTTGAAGTTTTTGTGTGTTTTATGGTGTTGATGTGTGTGATTTGAAAATGCGGGGCGCCTGGGAGGCGTTCTGGTTGGTGCTGCTGGTGGCCGCAGTCGCCGCTCAAACCGACACGAGACATTTATCAGGTCTGAGACGGTCTACTTTTACTAAAAAACTTTTTTCTTTGGCTGAATGCGCCACTTAAGTTTGCCTTGTTTGTCGGAGTGAAACTTTTTGTAACGGTAAAAAATAAATTTCTTCAAACCACAGTGCAAGAAGCGGATTTATTGCTAAAGTTATCAAATGCATTATTAGACACGAAATGAAATTACGAATAAAGCGGTTTAATATAATCTACTCATTTATTTTTAACTCGCCTTGACTTTTAAGATACCGTTATCAAATATTCAAATTAGAAATACCAACTACCTAACTTATTTTATACCCGCCTGTTTTTTTTCTATGTGATCTTTTTGTATAATACCTGTTTTGAAACAAAAACGAAAGAACAATAATTCTTTTCGAGAATAATAAGCAGGCGACAAGTGGTGAATACAGAAATGAGGATGCATAAATGGTGAGTGACGTGGTGTTAGTGCGACAGTAGCGGTGGCCGACCGGTGTGGTGGCCACGGCCGGTGGTCGGAAGGCGCGGATTCACAAGTTCTATGACCTCCGATTTCCAATTTACCTCATTTAACTCGTTTTGACGTCAATGCTATTAATTTTTGTACTCTTTACGAATAATGTTTTTATACTTAAAATTATAATATTTGACGTCAAGTTATAATAATGTTAAGGTAAACATATTTTAATCCTCTATATAAATCACAAAGTTATTATAACAATTATATTTATAAAAACTCTTAATATTTTTTGTAATTATATTTTGATTATTATTATTAACGCGTCGTGAAGTCGGCTACATCTTTTAAATATTAATCATTTCCTTTTAGTAAAATTGAATACCTAATAATAATATATGATTGTATTGTTATTGTAACATAAAATGGTTTATTATCATATTGTTTACTAGTATATTCAAGTCCAACTAATTTAATAAAATGTAAGTACTTAGTATAGATAAGTTTCCTTTATTCATGTCCATATGTGAGGAAAAAATAGAAAAATAACTTAATATTTATGTAACCTTTTTATGGTTAACACTGATATTTACTATCAGATGTGCAGTAGTTTTATTAATGGATAATTAATTATTTCTCATTCGGTTACGAAACCCATTTATCCTGACAATCGATTAAAAAAAAAACAATAAAACATCGAAAAATGTCCTTTACACAAATTTAAGAAAGCTCTAATTTATTGTTTAACAGTTGTATAATTTTAAATAATATAGTTATTTGATAGAAAACAAGTCATCTTTCAGTGTACATATTTATAATGTGATTTAAATTAATGGCGTAGTTTAATGCGCGGAATCCTTCGCTAAGCAGCAAGCATCCAAGTTCCAAAGATTCCACAGACTAATAAGCAACCACAATAAATTTTAATAAGCAATGACTCAATTTAAATATTCCGTTACTTGTATCATAGTGTATTTATGTTATTTAGATGTCAGATTTAAAATACAAACTAGTTGGGTAAAATAGTACTTATATTGCCGTTTTAAGGGTGTTTAACAGTGAAAAATTTCGGGTGTTTTATTGCAAGACAATTTTCAGAAATCGGCATTTAGCGATGAAAAGACATCAACGCGCGTAATAGCGTTCTATTTTTTCGTTCATCGGTGTTAGTGTGGTATTAAATTAATTCAGTAAGTTAAAGATAGTAGAAATGCAGGATAATACAGACGGTACCACGGTTGATATTATTAAGGCTTGAGGCACTAGTTTATGATGATGTGTAGTATTTAAAAGGTTGTTAGGGCTTGCTAGGTATGAAACGTGCGTAATATTATTTAGAGAAAACAATCATAATATTAGTCTACATTAGGTTTAGAAACGTTGAAGAATCAGTATTTTGAACCTTCGTCAGGTTAAGAATGGAACAACATGGATAATTATAATCGCTGTATACTACAAAGTTATCTTTGCACGTATATCGCACTATACGTAAGAAATTTAATATGTTATTAATTAATTTGAAAGGAAGAAAAACATGAATTATTAATTTTACAGTCATATGGATATAAAAATATAATAACTGAGAAAAAAACAATTTCTCAAGTTAATTATTATTATTTATGACTGTGTTTGAGTGTATTCTTAGAAACAAGCAAACTTGTGGTCATTAGTAGTCAGATCAAAGACAGACTACGGAACTTTTAACGTGTGGAAAGTCCCCATATATGTCGTTTTCATTAACATGTTTTATCCCGTTATGTGCAATATAAAGACTATCTGTCTGTTTGTGACGTTCGTATTTACTTATAGTAAACAGTTGCTATCGTATTTGGTGCCCATTCTGTGTTTGAACCGTTATCTAGTACGATAATTATTTATTTAATTAGCGGTAGGTGTGTTTATTGCTAATAAAATATAACCTAAATCAATATTTATAAAGTGAAAATTGAATGTTTTTGTAGGAGCCGTAGAAGACGTCGTACGTAATGGAACACGCTTTCTACACTAATAGCCCCACACTAGGATTTTCTCTTGTGTCGTGGGTGCCATGGACACATAAATACGAATACACAAATACCCAGAACATACATCTAAACTCATCATTCATATGTGTCTCTGGCCGGGAATCGAACTCGGGTCCCACTGCGCGTCAGACCGGTATGGTGGTCGCTCCGCCACGCGGGTCGTTTTATTGAATGCTAAGCTTTTCATAAATGTACTACAGTATAAAAGGCATGTCTTGGTCTGTAGACCGATAGATTAGAGCAGTCGAAGCGAGTACGTCCAACGACATTGACCGCCGGAAGTTGATTTGTCTCGACGTGTTCTCCGCTCAATAAGCGCCTTCCGGTCGTACGGTCAATCTGGGGCGGCTACACTCGAAACTGAGTCTTACAAGACTAAACTAGGGATCGTTTGGGCTTGGTGACAGTACAAACTAGCTGTGGAACGTAGGGATTGCACTCGAAAATTCGTGTGAAACGAATGTTAGAGCGTAAGAGTGATAGCTTAGTGGTTTAAATTCGGTGATTTATTCAGGAGATACGGGTTTTGATCCCTCATAGATTAGTTATGATTTTTTCGAAGTTGTACATGCTTAAAATTAATTTGTTTTTAATCATGTGCTAACTAAGATCTTTGACAGTCGAAGAAAACATCATTTATAGGTAGGTATATATGTATTGAGAAATTTACATTTCGTAGAAAAATCAAAATTGTGTATTGGTATTGAGAAGTTTCTTAAAAAACTTGGTTATTGAAGAGACGTAACGTTATTTACATTTTTTGTGTAGCACGCAATTTTTAACTTTTTACTTCGCTAGACGACAGATTACTACTACTTATACTTATAAGTAATTTTAAATAAAAATCTCAAGTTTGAGGTCGACTCTTATTGTCTGTACATTCTATAAAATAGTCCTCCGCTTTTGCCCAGTGTGAAAAACAACTCTTCACAGCAGTGGAACTGTGCAGCGTTTAGGATGATGAAACCGAAACTGTGCCTGAAAATGGATTCTATCTGGTAAAGATAAAGTTTTCTGTTGTCTGTGCGTTATGAGTTGACTCCAATCTTAAGTGGGTTCCGGTGACATTTGATGCGTGAAATTTATTTCTTCCAAAAATACATTGCCATCGTTTAGCTTATTTTAATTAATTTTGTTGCGCATTTAAATAACTTAAGAAAACAGTTTCTATTTTATTTCGTACTTTAAGTGGTTCTATTTAAAGAAATTATCTCATTTATGAGCCTCGAAACTATAAATTAATGTACTAAGGCAAAAAATGGTTTTTAAACACCTATTTTCCTTATCACTCATTTGAAGATATTCATATAAAAAATAGTGCAAAAACAACTAGAAGCTCGAACTGGTTAGATAACACTACAACATCGTTTGTCTCTGTCTAGCTGAACGAGAGTGATAAGGAGGGCGCAACAGGTTCCGCGTTGCCTTGAACTTGCTGTACCGCTAATTATAAGATATCGTAGCAAGAGATCTTATCTGGAGGTCGCGGAGTTGTCTACATTTTCCTTTCACGTGGCAGAAGGGGTAAAAACCTGATGATAAATTACAGGTGGTAGAACCAATGTAGATCGAACGGGGAAGTACCACCGCCACACCTATTTCTAGCGCGAAGCAATTCTTGCGTGAGGTGGAAGGGTGTGGTTACCGGCTTACTTATATATGATGCGACCATCTTAGTTCTCGGTAGTAGCAACGCATCTGTGATCAACTTCATATAGAACCCCTGTTCTATATGAAGTTGCTTACAGATGTCGGCAGTGACCACATCCCATCAGATGGACTGCATGCTCGTTTACTACTCCATTCGTATAAAAAAATGATCATAGGTCATTAGCTTAAGTGATTATTGTTACCTGCCAAAAGATACATAGTGTTTTGACCGGGAAGGTACCATCGTTTCATTTGAAGGGTTTGGATGCTCACTGACTTACATATATTATAAAGCGATCTTATTGAGAGCTATCCATGGGCGACAGTACACTTACTATCAAATGGACTGCAAGTGCGTTAGGTATTTTAATATTAAAGAAAGGGGAATAGACTTAAAGTCACTTAAAAAATGCATTGGTAGTGTTGCAATTTTCTTTTAATTTTTGTCGCTGATTGAATATTTAAAATACCGTTTTGTTTCCAGTAACTGTACACAGTGGGTCGCTGTGTCGTACGATTTTTAGTGTCCCCTCCATATATCGTGATACATGCTCGTATATCATTGTTATCGTATGTAGATTCCTCGAATGTATGTATAATCGCGATGCGTGCAGTGGATCGTAGGCGAGAGTTGTTAGGATGACGAGGTGATTTTCCTATATGAAATGTATTGGCGTCGATCCTAGTGATTAATAACACAGTAGGTAAATAATATTTATATATTTTTTAATTTATTTTCTCCCAACAAATTACAGTAACGCTTACACTAATGTCTGCCAAACTGTAACAGTTTAACGGCAGCGTTCCCGTGAGTAGAGACCGTTTTCACTTTTATTTGTATAAATAGCATAAATACTTACTAATAAAAAATAAGACCTACTAAATTAAATAATCAAGTCGGTTAACTTAGAATTTATTTATTTTATACGTTTTTGTGTGTTTTTTTTTTTTTATATTTGATTAAAGGATTCTTTGTAGTTCGACTCCGGAAGCATCACCGCGACACCTAGTCATCTACATATTTCTGCCTAATGACAGAAGTGCTATGCATTGTCGTGTTCTGGTCTGAAGGGTGTGGGAAGGATGATATATTTATTCGAGTTGCTCTAACACAGTCCTCAGGGGTAACGACCGCATCCGTGACTAACCTCAGGTAAGACTGAGCTTATCTGGCGCCGCTTACAATGTTCATGGCCGGTAGCGGCCACTTACCATCAGGTGGACTGCACGTTCGTTTGCTATTTCAATATTATAAAAAATAACTTCAAAAGTTCATAGCATCCACTTCTCAGAATTTGGTTTGTCTGATGAATTGAATGGTCAAGTTAATCCCACGATCTAAATTAAATTACTTCCGTCTGCATCAATATGTCAATGCCGAATGATTGTTTTTCATTTGTGCTGTCGATTCAGCAAAAATCCGCACGTATTCGTTTCATTTTGGAATTAACCAATTCCACCGGACAAGAAACGATACTAACGCGAGTCCTAAACCGTAACTAACATTGTCCTTAGTACGAGCTTATTATGTTTTCTTGATAGGATCGTTTACGATTACGGCCAACATGTATGGCTAAAAACGAAACGTAAACTTGCATTGCAATATTGAGTTAGAACGTAAATAATGAATGAATGATGAGGAGGCTTTATAAACTCTTACTATGGGCAGAGGACTTCACAACTGAGTGTTTAATTTAGACTCGCCTCATGTAAAATTGAATCGTCTTGGAGACTTAGTGGGTGACTTTCTGCCATCACTACGAGTACAATGAAATCTGCTACTTCAAAATGTTTCCCACTCACGTGACATATATAAAGTGCTGTAATGAGGTGTAAATTCTACTTAATTGCAATTAAAAGCGATAGCCCGCTTAATTGCGTAACCGATACAAATTTTCTGCTGTCTTCGCAATCCGCAATTTGCAATTAATCGTATTGGTGTTGCATACAAAGCTATTGCTGTGTAGCTTCCTCCTCAACGGTCGTAATTATCGCGTAATACAATGCATTCATTTCTCATTATCTTTTTCTTATTAACATTGGATAGTACGCGGAGGTTACCGTGATACAGATGCATTGAGCAATCAGTACCATTTAACCATTAAAGTAGCCGCTCAAAAGACGATCAGATTCTTTAAAAACATCTGATGCGAATAGACTTGTATTGTATTACTTATTAGTTTGTAACAAAAGTTATCTAGATTCCATTTAGGTAGGTGCATTATTTTTACCCGACTGCGTCAGAAAGAGGGTAATGTTTTTCGAACGTATGTATTGTTGGCGTTTGTTTGTATGTATTTCTTGACACGCGCTGCAGCACAAACGGCTTGACGGATTGTGACGTATGAAATATCATTAGAATCGGCTGTTTGCAGAGTCACATAGGCTATATAATAAAAAAAATGCCATTTGTAAATAGGGGAAAAAGGGGGGGTGTCTTTTATTTACCATCACGACAATATGAATATGAAATGAAAGCTAGTAAATATAACATTCTAAAAAATATAAATTGTAATACTGTTACTTGACTATTTTGAAGCAAAGTCATATAGAGCGTTGAATTAAATGTATCACAATAAACAAAAAATCCTTTAAAGCAGTCAGGTTTTAATATTAAGTAACATTTTTTAACAATGTTACGATTTACAATTAAGAAACAGCTGGCACGATGACCAAGCTTAAGACCACTCCCATTGAACTAACATCGACTTGCAGATTAGCATAGCATAATTTCCTACTAGTTTCACTAGCGTTGCGTGCGAACAGTTTTTAATCAACTCGATCACAGCTCTTCCGGGGTTGCGCAAACTCTTTCTATTGTACTGGAAACTCCAAATTGGTTTGGCTTGAGTGAAAGGTTGATAGGTTTAAGCCAATCTATCCGGATTTTAGAGTGCTGAATGTTACTTGTTTTCCTTCTAAATAAATAGGATTAAGACTTAAGACTCGCGTTTTAATTTAAATTAACGTACCTAATAACTTATATACGTTATAAGAGTGAATTGTTAGTTAGTAATTAATGTGGCGTAAACTTTGCATATTTCATTAGTACTAGGATCTAGTAACAACAAGGTAAACAAATGGACTTAAACAGAAGAATGATGAATGATGATGAGAAATGGACTTTTAAATCTGCTATGATAAATACTAAAAATGAAAAAGATTAAAAAATTTAACGTACAGAATCCTGTCACAGTTCCACTCACACTTAGCCATTTTTTGTTTTCGCATCGATGTCTCGAAAACGTAATAGTTACACATGTTTTTTATGAAAGTGAAATGGCAAACGAGCATAGTCTACTGCACGTATAGTGGCCATTATCACGCACAGACATCTATTCTACTCTACATTAGATTCTTTGTTTTACCAAAAGCCGGCCACAGGTTTTTGCAAGGTACCAACCACAGTTACACCTATTAACAAAGTGAAGCAGTTCTTACGTTTCGGCGAAAAAGTGGTTCCACTTACTTTCTATGAAGGGACTATCTTAGCCCTCTGGTATAGCAACGCATCTGATTGACTTCAGTATTCATACTTTTATATGGAACCGATTATATAGAATACCCATCGGCGGCAAGGACGACTTAACATCAGATGGACTGCATGCTCGTTTGCTATTTCAATCTTACCAAAAAATGTGTGTTTCTTCTCGAAAGAACTAAATTAGAATGTGCCATGTAAATCGTCAAAAATATACCATTAACTTGACTTCAAAAGTACCTAATCTATATGTCCGTCACACTTTGACATTGCCCTGTAGCCTACTTACGGCATTTTTCTCGCTAGCGTTGGTTAAAACAGGTCCAGTCACTTTGTCAGCGCTGTCAAAGTCACTGACAACCGCTTCGAACGCTCGCTGATTATAAATGTTGATGTGATTGGAATTCTAACTAGCACTTCATAGGCTACACAGTTAATACTATAAAGTTTTCCGTACATTGCTTATCTCCTATCACGGTATGCGGTGATGTAAAGTAAACCGGCAATCTATACTAAATGATTGCAGCGGTATTCTAACTCTTACTTATTCATGCTTGGTGATATCTATGTTTAATGTTTGCTGTACATTGCGGGTTTTGTTTACCCGTCAGCAAGGTATGCGAAATAGAAGAATCGATAGATTGCTACGTTATTAATTATAAATGTTTACCGTTGAGGTCATTGACTGCAATGCTTCAGCGAACGTCTGGAAAATTATAAGCATGTTTCCTATTAGCTAACTTGTAAGACCTTATTGAAAAGTATTAAGATGTATTCTTGTCTATATATACCTTTTGTGGCGATTCAGTATAGAATGTACCGTGAAAATTGTGTTTATAACGCCAAGTTTACTTAAAATAGTTTCTATATAAAAGTAAACTTACGTATACTTTCAGTATAATAACTTTATCCTGGAAAGTTCTTTTAAACGTAAGATATTTTATGATAAATGACCACCGCAATTTTATATTTAATCGCATTTTTAAATGAATTTCAAAGTAGTTGTGGCATCCAAGTTCATTCTAGGACTAAGACTTCCACCAAGGTCTATCATAGAATATCCACTCATCCGTGATTTTGAGTAGGACCAACACCTATTTAAGCTTCATGTTCATGCATGCCTGTGACCATTTACCATCAGGTAGACTGTCTGGTCCTTTACTAGTTTAAATTGTAACAAACAAACCAGGTATCAATAAATATTCGTTTAATAAACAAAGCTTCGTCATCAAACATTAATTAACTAACTTATCGCGCTAAACACACGTAACACAGCAGCTAATCATTGCCGCAATGAAGTTAAAATAGGCAATTAGGCAGAGATGTACTGACGGCTCAGCTCAGCAGGGTGTCCAGAAGGAAAGAAAACAGGGGATTATACCCTAATTTAGGCGTAAATCAGTATACGCTTATACACGTAAACTTTATTGACAAAAGATAGCTAAGATCTCTTTTTCGCGATTATATTTCAAAAGTCAAAATCTTTGAAATAGATCAATAAAATACTGACTTACTATAGAAGAAATATACAAAATAGTAACTAGTTTTTGTCGAATAACTTTGAATTCTTGTCTAGAATTTGATGAAGACGCCGCAATATTAATAGAATCCTATGTTATGTCAACACGCTAGAAAGTTAGTCTTGTATTAGAAAGCTTTTTTTACCAGAGATTTTTGTTTCGTTTCCCACCAGAAGCAAAATATAACGGTGTCAGCAGACTATGACCCAGTTTTACGGGTTTTTCGAATGCTAAATAAGCAAATATACGATCAAATTGAGAACCTCCTTTTTTGGAGTCTGACAAAAATGTTTACTGTCCTTGTGCAATAGTTCGATCGAAATTTATTTTTATCCGACTGCGTCAGAAATAAGGTAATGTTTTTATGTATGTAAGTCTCATTTCTTTATCGTACGATCATTGGAATAGTCTCAGTTTCCAGATTGAAATAGGTACTATATAATCTTACTAGTATTAGTAATACATATTACTGTATACATTTAAAAAAATGACCTCTGTTAGTAGGGAAATAAGGGGGACTTTTTTATGACCTGATATTATTATTATTATTATGTATAATTGTAATAATTTTATATTTCTATATTGGCGAAGACACAAAGATTTAAGTCAATTATACTGCTATTAAACAAAAAACAATTGCCAAAAACAGTGGGGATTTGGTTTAATATTTACCCTACTGCTATTAACTTGACTGATTGTGACGTGTGACATATCATTAGAATCATCTCAGTTGTTTGTTTTAATGTTTTTAAAGATGTTACTAGTTTAAGAATGTTTTTGTTCGATCAAATTTATAATCTATAGATGCTGAAACCACGTAAGCAGACGTTACATTAAGGCAATATATCCTCCTTAATCCTGGATGATGGTTACCCTTGCAGTGCGAGCGTAAAGGCTGCCAATGATTAATAACTTATGCGGCACTTTGCGAACTGTACGATACAGAGCTACTTGGAAATTAGTCTTCGCTCCACAACTTGCAAGTAAAGAGCGACGGAATTCGGTTTCAAAAACGTGACCTTTGACTTTGAATTAATATTATAAAGTTAAAAGAATTTCGGGCGTATTATTTAGCCAATTATAAAGCTCAAAAATTGGTATGAACTCGCTGGAAGTATCTGGTAGTATATAAATTTGAAAGTCTATTTATTGCGGAATATTTTAGAGTTTAGAATATTTATCATATCGCTGCGATTCTAACAAAATAAAACTCACCTAACAAAAAAGCGGGATACAAAATAAATACGTAGACATTGAAATTTATTATATGCGTATTATTATAGACTTAAGACGTGCTTCGACGGGATGCATGCATGAAAAAAGAAAAATAGTGAGGAAACTTAAACGTGAAATTTCGAGGATAGCCAAATTTTTAAGGAAGTTCATAAATTATATACTAAACATTACTTAATTATGCAAAAACCACTGGTCCGATTAACATGAAATTTTGCATGGATGTAGCTTACTTTAACTGATTAAAGATGGCGAGAGTTTTAGTAACGACACTACACCCTGTGGTTTCAGACTTTCATATGTCCATTTTAAACAAAAATAAACGCTAAAAGTAGCAAACTTTTGATGGCATATATGAGGTTAATATTCAATTTTCTATCCGGAAGGTCCTTATCAATTTTCATGTACATATGTCTAACGGTTAGAGAGCAAACCCTATTTTTTTTCACGTAGAAAAGCACGGTTACTTCAGCTAAATTATATTATTATTCTTTTTAATTTATTTCGAATAGAGTTTGAAAGAACTGGTCATTGTAATTCGAAATCCAAAATTGTTACGTAACTTTTTCATACAATACAGTATCGCAAGTTTAGTAATGTCATGAATTTTAATGAACACAAAATATCGTTCTGCGAAATTGTTAATTAGAAAAACACGACATCTCGTGGGAAGTGGGTGAAGTTTTACAATACAAGTTAGGTATTTTGATTCTTCACTTTTTGTCGGTAAGTACAGTTTTATTGTACTGTTATGTATTGTTATAAAGATTGAATTTTGGAAAATTAACGTGTGCTGTGCGAAAGTTTGGTTTTTTACTTAAAATTTAAATAGCGCGGGAGTTTACTATTGAACTCATCTATACATATAAATAAAATTGAAGTGTCTGTTTGATATCAAAATAACATTTTTTTACCAAATGCATATAAATATATACATTTGTTCCGGCTAATCTCCGAAACCGCTGGACGGATTTTGACGGGACTTTGGACGGCACCTTACTCAATCACATCAGAACGGCAGACTTCATAAAATTTGAGATAGAGATATTTAAATTATAGTCTGGTATAACA
>DWNE01007463.1:0-12229 GCA_018249875.1 Cecropterus toxeus | reverse complement strand
ACATCACGCTAAGTTTGATTGGTTTTAATAATCTTTTATCTTTTTATCTTAAGGAATAGTCTTATACATAATTAAATGGATTAATGTTCATCGGAGGTTGAAATATTTTAAAATCATATTTGTTATCGATTACTCTATAGATACCAAACTAGAAAAAAAACAGAATTTAGTTTTGGCTTTGATGCATCAATTAGCGTAGGTGTATAGTTTTGTTTTTGTGTAATTTGGGTAAATGATGTACATATAGATCTAGCTGAATAGAACTAATTTCCAATATCCCAAGACCTTCAACTAATTGGCATACTCATCACGCGTGACATCGATTGGATCACGGATAAGGTCAGGCTGGATGGCCGCCTACATGGGAATTAGACCCTGGAGATATCGTAAGGGAAGTAATGAGACAATATTTTTATCTGTGGGATCTTACGTCACACTACGTACCTACTTGCGTAGCGGTTTCGTCGACGTAACATTCAAAGGGTTTCAGGTTCAACCTTGAGATACTCAGACATGTAAATTGTGTTTAGTGTTTTTTGTTCGTCTTTGTGTTTTCATGACTTAAGGCAATTCTAACGAAATTATAAAGATTTTAAGGATAAATAAAGGTTACCATTAGGGCAAAAGATAATTAATTTTTAATAATCACGCAAACCACTCGCCAGAGTTCGAACACCACAAGCGAACGTAAGGTCAAACATTAAACCAAACCTGATAATATCCTCAATTGCGTTAACCATTTCCTAGCAGACATTCAGATATCCTACACCCTAGGACCCATTACTAATTAACATACACGTCACGCTTGGCATTGATTGGATCAAGGGTAAGGTCGTTCAAATCCCTCCGATGGGTATTGGACCCTAGAGATGGCACATAGGAAGCGATAAGATAACCCTTTGAGCGTTTATGATGATTATAGTATGCATGACGTGCTCAAGGCTCGGTTTAATTGTCACCGTTTATAACTTAAGCAACGCTGGGCTCAGGACTGTAGATCGCGACTGACCAGGTGGACTGATGACCTGAAGAAATCGGCGAGTAACCGCTGGATGCAGATGGCTGAGGACCAATCGGATTAGACGACCCGCGTGGCGGAGTGGTCACCATACCGGTCTGACACGTTTTGGTCAGACACCACACGGTCTGAGTTCTGATTTCTGTTCTGGGTCTGGGTGTTTGTGTATACGTCTTTGTGTGTCCATGGCACCCACGACACAGGAGATCATCCTACTGTGAGGCTATGAGTGTAGAAAGCGTTTATGTCTATTAGTGTAGATTTGGAGAGCTTATGCCCAGCATTGGATATTCAAGGGCTGATAGATGGATAAGATTCGATAGAACTAGGATACGAAAATGTGAAGTTATTTATAAACACAGACCTAAGGCAGTTTCGGTATTTGCTGCCTAAGCACGCCACACCCAGCGTTTGGCCGGCTTCTAAGACGTTTGTATGAAAGCACAGATCTATAGAAATACAGCGGTTAGTTTAAAAGCGGTGTCGGCGAAACAGTAGGGCTACTGACGTTGGAGCGTCGTGTGTTATCCCCTTACCAGAGAGCTACGAAACATTTCCTTCAAGCGCCATTAGCTAGGTTGAGCGTGCGTCAGCGTGTAGTTGTAAACCAATGTGTCTAGTCGTAAGGTCATTGAATTACTGTGCAATTTGTAGCAAACAACATGTTTTGTGACTCTTACGTTACTATTTCAGAAGGCTCAATAGGGCACTGTCGTTGGTTGTTATTTTATATGATAACTTATGTAAGCCTACTAATAGTATTAAACGTATTGGAATAATGTGAGGATATGTGTGTCCAGGCGTATCCAGTCGCGATTGAGGCTACTGTGGAATAGTTAGGCTTCTTTTTAATTTATAAACAAAAAAAAAACCTATAAGCAAGTTTGGAAAGGAAACTAAACGGGAATCACGATCAATTTGTTTCAATATAATTAATCACTCTACGATCTCATTTATTTTACGAGTAGTTAGATAGTGAAGATAAATTGTTAGATAAGGACTTATTTACATACTCATTGATTTTGTAAGTATAAATAGACTTTTTTAGATTATTCGCCTTCTAGTGTACAATAAAAAGTTACAATGAATTTATATGTGACTCGCCGTCAGAAACCTTTACATAAGATGTTGCGTAACATACCTTAAACATACTTCTGTTATTTACATTATCAACTAGGTTATTCCTGCGGATTCCGCGAATCGATAAGCACGGCAGTGCTTTGTCAAATTCATGTTGGTTACATCTATCACGGCAATGAGCAATTGCAAAGAACAAAGGTATGATTTTAGACTAATATTATCGTAGAATTTATGCATTCATGTATAAATTTATAAATTTATGCGACATGCACAAGGCATTCCAACTTAGTCCTCAGAAGCAGCAACCCTAGATAAGACTCTTACCTCATTTGAGGTCGATCGCAAATATCCATGGGAGGCAGTAGCCACTTACCATCTGGTCCACTGCATGTTCGTTTTAAATCAAAAAATAAATAAAAATAATGTTATTTTATATTTGCTACTTCTATATTAAAAAAAAATAAACGACAATGTTCATTCAATTTTATTTAACCATTGTTTTATTTCTTTGTTTCTATGTCGATATATAAATTAAGGAAAGTTAGCATTAAATTGTCTATAGATTCAAACCAAATAGTTGCGAGAGGTTCTTTTTACCGCAATCCCAATATAGATTTCGTATATAAAGCATCAAACAATCCTTCAGCCTATAAAGGTCGCCGTGTCTATCGATCCGATGCCACTCAAAATAACCCTTCGGATACATTTGACACAGAGCAGACAACCGGTAGAAATGGCATATCATATGTGCCTATAAATCATATAGGCGCTGACGAATCTAATGACGGTCATTATATGACATAATTTGGTAACAAATTTATATTATCTCTTTTTAATTCTGTCCTTAATGTTTTGGTTATGGACTTGAGTTGTAATACCTTTCCTTCTCCAGCCTATTCATGTGGCCTTGTGAAGAATGAACGACAGTCACGTGACAGCTAAATCTATAGAGCGTCGGACTGACTAAAATAAGCCAAACAATTTACGTAGCCTTGTAAAAGTTAGTGAGATGACAGCTCAATCTAACCACAATTGTAATGTATTGTATGATCGAATTGTAATGTCATATTTCACGACAGCAAAGAAAAATATAAATAACTAGAAACTTAGAACGAAACTGAGTTCATTGAAGGATTTACAGCAATTACAATATTTTTACACTACTACCGGATAAGATTACGACTACAACTGACAAGACCTCAATTTCCAAGTACCATAGCGATTGAGTTATTTTTCTTTTTTATCCTATACGCAGTGTGTCTTGCATGGAGCAGTTCTTCTTATGTGCGCTTCATATCTTAGTTTTCAGGCGGTTCCCTTGGATCTATATGAGCCACCTACCATTAAGTGAACTGTTCGTTTTATCCTTATGTTATACTCAAATATAAAAAAAAAACTGTTCACTGGAGAAATCCAGGCCATGTCCTGGATTTCTCCACGACAGTGATCCAACGCTTTATGGGCCTACTTTGTTGTCATCCCATTATTGTCCCACTGCTGGGCAAGGGTCTCCTCTTAGAATGAGAGAGATTTAGGCCATAATCCACCGCGCTGGCCAAGTGCAAATTTGTAGACTTCACACACCTTTAAGAACTTTTTTTTTCTAGAGAACTCCCAGATGTGCAGGTTTCCTCACGATATTTTCCTTCACCGTAGAGCAGTGATAATTAAATTCTAATACGCACATCATTTTAGAAATATCAGTGGTGCATGCCTGGGATTCAAACCTTGGACTCTCAATTGAGAGGCCGAGTTTCAACTATAAGGCTATCACTGCTTTGGACCTACTTCTTCTATGATAAGTAACAACGTGCGTCTACGTACATGTACGAGATGTTCGGCTTTCAAACGGACGGGCCGTTTAAAAATAAATGAAGTGTGACTGTTCGAGCCAAGGCGGCGGCTCGGGGCTCATTAGCGGCAACGCAAATTAATTTATGGCAGCTTTGTTTGACGCGTAACTACCTGTATCTGCATTGCAACGGGAAATTTAATATAGGTGTATCTTTATGACGATCTGCGGTTGCGGGTTCGGTTCTCGGTTAGGCGTCCATATTATATATTTATTATGGTTGCAGAGAATCCTACGGTGGATATTTGACTGTCCCGGTAGTCTCGTAACTAGAACAGAACGACGGTATCTCTTGCCTATTGGAGAAGGCCTAAGAGGGCCTATTGGAGTTGCAAGCGACAGGAGTGGAAGCTATAACCCTCTGGTCAGCGACTCCTATAAGTACGATGGTTTGTGTGGCCCAATAACCAACCGAAGACCTAGAAAAGTCCAATTGATCTTCCGTGGACAGTCCTACAGTAACAACGCACTCAGAGGGTCCCATTTACGTTCTGTTGGAGATCCCAGAGTCCTCTACGAATATCCGAGGAAGGCCACCGAGAGGAATTTAGTGTGCTAAAAATCCCATACAATCCAAAGCCTCGCCCAAAGGAATGTAGAGTCCTTTGAAAGTTTTCTGCCCGTAACAAAAAAAATGGGAATTAGAGTGATTTTCCTAACAGGATAACTATTCAAATCTTATGGAACTTTCTTAAATTTTCTTGAAACTACTGTTATCACAGATATCAGAGGAGAGCTACTACAATCTAAATAACGTTTATGTTTTTAGAAAAAAAATAACCACGTTACTCATACTTGTTTCCTGTTTTACTACTCTTTTAAAATCCATGTCATAATTTATACCACTGTCTCTCCAATGTGCACAACATAAATAATATTTACTCCAATAATTCTCCATACCATTCATCTAACAATACATCATAATAAGGAAAGCACTCAATACTCACAGCGTCCAATCATCCGACCGAATCAGATCAGAGCCAGGTATATAAACGAAAAGCAATATCTGCCTTTCTTTCTTTCAATATCGTATCAAAGACGGGATATCATCCAAATGGGTCGGCGTTTCTTCCATTATTTCAATACAAAGCAAAAATGTCCGACCGTGATCATACATAAACACCGCTCAGGCTACGAATTTCTCTATGAAAAAATGTATATTTTCATTTTTCGTCTTGTTACCCGACTGCGTCAGAATGAGGGTAAATTTTTTCGAGCGTATGTATGTATGTACGTAAGTACGTTTCTTTGTGTGTATATCCATTTCTTTGGCACGCGCTACAGCCCAAACGGCTTGACGGATGGTGACGTATGACATATCATTGGAATCGTCTCAGTTTGCATAGTGACATATGCTACATGATATTTACAAATGGCGCCTGAAAATTAAGGAAAAGGGGGGGGGCGAGATAATTTATGACCTTGATTATAACAAGGGTCACTAATTACTGTAGTAAACGTGGCGTGAGCGGCGTCGCGGGAATAAGCTAGTATTCGTATATAAAAAACTTTAAAATCAGAGGTCAAAATAAAAATTTTAACCTCAAAACCTTTTAGAGGAAGGTCGAGAATATTCAACAAAGTACCTACAGCGGGAACATCTTAAATATTTTTTAGACGACACAGTAAGCGATCAAAGCCCGGTCGGTCCACGTCAATTTCCATTTGTTAATAATCCTTAAGTCCATCAAAGGTGACTGAAAAACCTACTTTTAAAAGGAGGGAATCAAAGGCCTTTTAGGCTTATTACACGGTTGAGGGATCGCGGGTAAAAAAATACCCCTTGTCCGTTCCTCTGTGAGGGGAAAGCGGCCGCAAATACAGCGGAAGATAATTGTAAGTGCCGTGTTGTCTCGTCGAGGGGAGGTATTATGAAAGGACTCTCGGAACATCATTAGCATTTTCGAAAGGAAGCTTGCTTGGTCGGACTTTAGGCCTGGTTTACATAAGCCGATTTTGTCGAAGGCATATTGAATCATAGTGATATAGTGCTTGGAAAATCAGCCTTAATGTCTTGACTACGAATCCGGAGACGCTACATTTGATGCGAGACGCAAAAAAACGGTTCAACCACGTTTTATTCTATACAAATTAGTAAATACACAAGAATCCTTTCGAATCACGGTTGCAGTTACTCCCTTCGTAATGTCTCGTAATTTGTATATTACCTTAAAAGAGGAACATAATAGCGAAAAAAATGCTGTTGTAAAGTACATGTCTCCGTGAAAACGAACTGCTACCGCATTTGTACCACGATTATAAATATGACTTCTTATATCTTACATATTATAATATTAATTATAAGTACTGAACTTACTTAGGATTTTTTTTACTACTAGGAGGTATTTGTTATACTTTCAAGAAAGAACTACTGGTCAGATTTCGCTAGAAATAGCCACACAGATAATGTATGACCTAGATTAACTAGATTAACACATAAAATTGTCCTCGCTTCGATGGATTTGACTGAAGAGGACAGAACCGCGGGACTAACCTAGTATTGCATAAAGATAATAAATTTAATTTTCTATCTATTACTAATTCTACTTCTGGGCACACGTTTTGACTAATCCAATAATAAATCACAGCCACTAATAAGAAGATAAGTCTTAGAAGCGAGTAATAAAATTATAAATCTAACTGACCCGCTCTTGCATACTAAAACCTCTAACTGCGAATTAAGCATTCAACCGCGTTTCGCGACCGTAATTAATTTTACTCTGTGCCACTTTCATACAAGAATCTATGCACTTTAATATGTTACCGGTGCTCATGCTACGCGATTTTTGAATTTCTTTTTGCTGTTTTTCGACCACGATTCCCGTGACCGCGGTCCATGTAACTGCATCTAAATATCGGCAAAAAGAAATTCAAAAGCTTTTATAGTGAATACATAAAATTTAAAGAGTCGTATAGTATCGAAAGTGTGATAGCAAATTTAATGCAAGAAGGGGAGAGCGGGGTTGATTTTAACTGAAGCAAGAATTAACAAGCTGATTACTGCCAAATTAGTGTTATAAATGCGATATTTAGTTTACAAATACTATTTACCGGTCGTCACTAGTAAGAGTTATTAAGCACGGCGACTATAGATTGATAGGTATTTTTTTAGAACCGGTCCCACTCTTCCCTTTTAGAAGTTACGTTAATCGAGTGTTTTTGTTTTACCTTGATCATGCTTCCTCTTTGAAATGTTATAATTTTTTTGACAAATTTAAGACGCTCTGGTGTAAGCCTACACACCACATGTTTTCTTTTCCCGTTTAAGCAAGTGATAATTAAATTGATGATAGCTGACTCGGCACTCAGTAAGAAAATCGCCAACGAACAAAAGTTGCAATAAAAAGTTGTGGTCGCAAATCATATCGTCTTGAAGTACTAGTACGTGCGACTGTCGATCTGGAAGTAATCGCTGAGAATCCCTTTATCCCTGTTTATTTTCAGCGGCGTACCGTACCCGGGGACATTGACTTTGAGCTCGAAGTTAGGGAGTGGAAAAAATCGTCCCGAAAACTAATGGACCGGTCGACGAGAATGAACCTTCGATGTCGCGTCCACACGATGTGGACTGTATAAATGAAGCCAAAACTTTGTAAAAAAAGTTTACTATAATGTAAATTATTACTTGATGGTATTATTTATTACTTAATGGTATTATTTATTATTAGTTAGTGGTAAATTACATTCGGTATGACGTAATGCCAGCTTCTTAAGATTAGGTCCCCGGTGTTTTATGCCGCTTCTTCGTACGAGTTTAAATTTGCCAAAGCAATTGAGAATATTTTTGAACGATTTTATTTATGCTAAATGAAGAAAAATGTTCCAAAATAGTTTAGATTATGAATATAAGAGTTTGTATGTTCGTAAATAAATTCTTTTTTTTTTGTGTAGGCTATATTAAAAAGACATTTTTATATGCTAATATTATTAGTCAAAATTACAGGAAGTAACGTGGAAAGAAGAACAAATGGAAAAAACCATTGACTGCATTACATTACAGTTTTGTACGGAAAAAGATTAATCTCAATAATAATTGCTTTAACAATTATTATTAAATTAAGTCAATTTTGGTGTACAATTTTTAGGGTTCTGTACACAAAGGATAAAAACAAAACCATATTAGTAAGGCTCCGCTGTCCGTCTGTTCGTCTGTCTGTCACCAAGCTGTACCTACTTCTTAAACCGTGACAGCTAGACGGTTAAAATGATCAAAGACAATTATGTATTTCTGTAGCCTTTATAATAACAAATGCCAAGAACATATAAAAATAAAAAATAGAGGGGGGGGGGGGATCTCAACTAACTAAAACAGATTATTTGACGATATCACTAACGGCAACAGGTTGACGCTTGTAATATTCACATAATTAATATTAACATTATTCATTTACGTATTAACTTTAAGAATAAATAATTAAATTAAGACAAAAAAATTTTTAGGGGGCTCCCATACAACAAACGTTTTTGATAGATAATGGTACGAAACCCTTTGTGCACGAGTCTGACTCGCACTTGGCCAGTTCTTATTATTTTGACCGACAAGGCTTTAATCACCGTTTTTGATTAGACACGCGGAAAAATCGTAATCGACTTTTCCAACGGGCTTTACTATCGGGTCTATTTTTAAATTTAGGGTCGAAGTTAGGCGTGTGGAAAAATTGACCCAAACTAATGGAGCGAGTGCCGTAAAGTGAACTTTTGAAGTTGTAAGCTCAGCCTTTCTGTTACAACCGACTCAGCAGTGAATTCGATTGGAAAAGTATTCATTGGTCCAAGTTATTAATGGCCCAAGTAAATTTATGAACATCTAGTATAGGTATGCATAGCACATTTAAAAAAAATGTTTCGTGGCTGCCATGGACACGCAAACACGAATACACCAACACCCAGACCCAGAACAGGAATCTAAACTCATCATTCATATTTCTGTCTGGCCGAGAATCGAACCCGGGACCCATTGCGCGTCAGACTGGTATGGTGACCGCTCGGCCACGCGGGTCGTCGTTGGTCAATTTATTAAAAATAGTTTCTGTCGACTTACTGATTATTGGTGTTAGACCTAATCGCTACTTTTTTAGCGCCTAATTTCTGGGAAAACGTTTTAAAGTAACCTCGTTCTAACATTTTAAGGCAGTTTACTAATTTAAGGCGCAATCATATGTTCAATGCCATGCATTGTAATCGATCTCAATTTTGATGTTCTATTTAATTTTTTTATGTCATCAACAATTTAATACTGCATGACTGCACTGTTTTTGTTATATCTAACTTTACTTTGTCAAGCTATTTACACTCGTATATCGAAAACAAATAAAATTTGTTGTCGGCGTAGTTTTGTATATTGAAGGTGAAACAGTAGTAAACTACAACTGTTACGCTTTGGATATACAAAACTACGCCGAAAAAGTCTTCTTTAATTACCAGGATATTCAAGTTCTACCCAATCCCAACGTCCTGGCGAGGCTTGTCCGCAGAAATGCACTCGCCGTAAACAATCGGATCTTTTCGCTCGTAACGTAATTTACGCGACGCGCGAACCGACCGCAAATCGGGCGATTTATTAAAATATCCCCGGGAAAACGGGGGAACGGCACGGAATGTTTGGGCTATTGGTTCAAGGTGGGGTACGGTATTGATTTTCTGAGTTTGATTGGTTTTGGAATATATATTACTTAATATAAAGGCGATTTTATTTAAGTAGGTATAGGTTGGCGCGAAAATTCACACCTCTTCTTCTCTGATTGTATTTTTTTAACTTTAGTTATGCTGTTGGATTGAATTTATTTCATGTCTACTTTTTTCATTAAGTAGAAAAAATAAAACCAGTCCAGTGGCCCACAATACCAATTGGTCCCGGCTTACCACATTTTCTATCATGTTTGCCCGATTTCTGATAAATATATACAAAGGCGAAAGTCTGTGAGGATTTATGTATGTTTTTTATACTTTCACGCAAAAACAACTGACTGGATTTTGATTAAATTTTGCACACTAATATAAAGTACAGTTAGACTGCCACATAGTGTACTTTTAACCGTGGAAACACGACCAAGCGGGTAGAGCCACGGGCAGAAAGTAGTTATAATAATAATATTAGACCAAAGAACAATGTTCAAATTATCTCCACCCTTTATCATAACGCGATTTATTAAAATGAGTTTCGTCGAACACGCCGCATACCCGGGTACGGAATGGACCGGTTCACCCGGAATGTGATGGACGGCCGGATAAGACAAGGAAGGTGCGCCGGGTCGGGACCGGGACCTTTCAATTTCCTTGATTGTTCGCCCTCGGGATCGATAGTGTCTCCATTTCGACCACTCTTATCCCCGTTTATAGGTTGTGGACGGAGATTTGGCTTCGTGCTTATTATGTTTCATATACGTAAATCATGTTGAAGTGTTATTGTATAAGTTTAATGGCATATTTCAATAAGAAACTTTATTTTAAGCTTTCTTTATATTTAATTTCTCTGTACATGCATTAATATATTTCGAAAAAAGAAATGGCTTGAAGTTTTTTTCATTTATCATGTCGAGTTATACCAATATAAATACTAATCGCTTATAAAAACACATTTTTATCGGACTTTAAACAAAATTTTATAGTACCTATAAGTTACCTGTCACATACATGAATTTGTACCTATATGAGCACACATGATAACAAAATAAATTTCATTAATAAAACTATAAGCAATAGTTGTAAGCATTAGTCCACAACTTGTAAGCATCCGTTCTATACGTACGAATACAGACATAAACAGTTCAGTTGTAGACAGAACAACGATCTTGCAAAGCTATTGAAATATGCCTGCATTCGACAAGTACAAAGGTCTATCTGTATAGACCGAGACGGTTTTAAGATTTACGCAAACACACTCGTGCCTTGTATCCGCCTTTTGTGTCGAACAAATGCGAATATTTGCAACAGACATGAGAAGCATTTCGAATAGTTTCAAAGCGTACATAGAATAATCGTTTTGGATGTTACTGCAAATAATTGTGTTATTTATACTTCATGTATAACTTTTTTTAATTACCTCTGTTATCAGTTTGAAGTAGCAAATTTGTAAGCAGTTCACCTGATGGTAAGTGGTTACTGTCGCGGATAGATAATCAAAATGATATAAAATGATAGTCATAATTACATTAACAACAGATGTGTTACTATTCCTGAAGACTAAGATAGAACGCCTCGGAAGTATTCTCTTTAACCACACTATTTTAAGAAGAATACTTTAGCTACTAACTCCGCTGTTACCAGGTATAAATAGATGTGGCGTCGGCTCTTGATTCGAACCTACAACCTTTAAATTTAAATTCTAATTCTACAACATTTAACTCATCAATTAATATTGTAACATACAAAGAGAAGTACACTAATATCTACACTAGGAACGCAAATCTAAATACTACCGGACTGCACGTCCAGGAATGGAATACGGAATCCTATGCTTTTAGGACCAGAATAAATAATGTTGCACCGTGCCGATCGTCCGAAAAGAACTACATATTTAAGTATTATTGACACGAGAGTTTTAAACTATAAGGAAGTATTGTATGAAAACAAAATGGAATTCTAAACATGTTTCTTTTTATCTTAGCTTAGAATGTAACTTATTACTTTCTGAGATATACAAAAAGACTTACCCGAGCATCTAGTCAAAGTTCCACAAAAACATTTCATAACATCACTTATTTTGTCACAGATCAAATCTGAAACACTCGTACTAAGTCACAATGGCAACATTCCCACGCAATCACCAAAGAGCCTTTAATACAAAGATTTCGCTCTCAAAAGTCAACATTGCATAAATATCCGACTAATAAAAGTAACATTTTAGGTTAATATTGAATGTCCTACGAGGGTCCTAAACGGCGCTCTTTAATATCCGATTTTGGTGAAAGCTCTCGGAAATACCTCCCACGGTCTTTTGTCGTACATCGGGGATATTTACAGCGCACACAGGGATCTTTTCAGGGGCTCGGAACTTTCGTGTTGTGATGATCTCCGTATTAGCCAAAGATCGCAATACAAGCTCCGCGCTCTGAACTTGTTCGGAGAATGTAGATATAGAATATTTTAAAGAATATATTCTGTACAGGGTGTTTCATTGTGAATAGGCTAAGTCGAAAGCCATATAAAATGTATTCATTCTAAGGAACAGTCCTCTTTCAGTGATTCTACAGGAAAATATTACATTTCAAGATTTTATACAGATACATATTTTTGTAGTTTTTTATTAACAGACGTAGTAAACGAGCATGCGGTTCACC
>DWNE01007462.1:0-12230 GCA_018249875.1 Cecropterus toxeus | reverse complement strand
CGAATACACAAACACCCAGACCCAGAACAGAAATCTAAACTCATCATTCATATTTCTGTCTGGATGGGAATCGAACCAGGGATCCAATGTGCGTCAGACCGGTATGGTGACCGCTCCGCCACGCGAGTCGTCAATTGTAGTTAAAAAAAATTTAAGAATACTGACCTGCCACTAGAAGTGAACCTCTCCTCCCAGAGCGGAGGTAGTGGTAGATTTGACACATTAGAGTTGATAGGCGGTTCCCTGGGTGCTCGCACGTCACCTGCGGGTCCCACCACAGCAAGGGGGGACCCTTCCCCGGCCGCCGACGCTGGTTCCCCCCTTGCACCATCCCGTGAGAGCAGGGATATGATAACTTGCCCGCGCACCCCACATGTCTCCCCAGAACTGTCTTCACAGAGCTCCAAGCACTGATCTGAATATATAAATGCGCAAAAATAAGTGAATGATAAAATATAGAAAATATTGTATATTGTTGAAAATATTGACCAAATCCAGGTTGGTAGATTTCTAGCAATCTTAATTGTTTAATATTTACATATTGAATAGTATAGTCATAACTTAACATGACATCAGAAAGAGCAATAAGGAATAATTATAATCAGATTGTTTGCGCCATGGTCTTGAATATGCCCTTTTTTTAGGCTGGATGTTGTAAATAACGACTAAGGCTTAAATCAAGAAAATAAGCGGCAATATCTTCGTGAATATCATCAACACCCAACACTAACGCGCTCGCCAGGCAAGGCAAAAACCCCAATAAGGCTTATGTCAAGTAGTGGACCTCAAAATGTTGACTAACTACTGTTTGTATAAAATCGGATGCTTTATGCATATTAATTGCGAAGTCGTAATTGTTACAGAAATCGTAACGATTACCAAATTACATTGCATACACATTCAGCCATATTTGGCTGAACATGTACACTATACTAACCTTTACTCTAAAATATCGGTATTCAAATGCTAATACTTTTATTTCACCATGTGAGAGTTCACAGTAGTGAAGCCTTTTATAAGCATAAATGTAGAACAAGCAGGTTTTATACTGACAAGATAAGTATTTGGTACACTTGTACTTAATCTGTACATATGTGATACAAGGTGAAATCAATAAAGAAAATGATAGATAAAAAAATGTGTCATGTTAAAACATAGGCTTTGGCTTCAAAACGGTAGAGATACAATTTAGAATGCCCCTTTACTTGAAGATGGAAGTGCATATATGCAGATTGTATTAAACAATGATGTATCTACAAAATTAAGCAATCTTAGCCCTAGAGGTTTCAAGGACTAAGGTCGGCAACAGGCGGACTGCGGTCCGTATCCGGAACGCGAAAGATCAAACCTCGGACTGCCAAGTATTGTTATTCTTAGGCGACCTTTTTTTTTTGTCGAATTACAAAAACACAAACGTGAAATATTATCTAGATTTTAAGGGGAAGTCATAATTTAATTTCGCTCCATCTTTTATATTGTCTCAAGTCAGCATTGTATGTGGACACTTTTTGAACATTTCAACAATATCTGGACTTCACTTAAAAATGTTTGATGCTCAATTTTATCGCACTTTTTTGCAACAGTAAGTACAAGTTCAGTAAGTCGATTTGGAAACATTTATCACAGGTTAGCGACCCATTAATCCACATTTGACCCAACTGCTCCCATGTTAATTTGTGGTATTCAATCACTTAAGTATGTTATGTCTCAACAGTGGGAATACATACCCAGACTTAACACATAAAAAGAAAAATAGAACAAATTTCATGGTCATATATGTAGTTATAGTATATTACAAGACATTATTCTCATCCTAATGACTCAACTAAATGAGAGGTAAAGTATTATTTATTCTATGCTCTGTTTGCTTGATTACCAAATTACTTTTCATAAATAGTGACATAATTACAACAAATAAGTTATATTTTGTAAGTATTAGCTAACCTGGCACAATTTGAATCTTAATGTAAAGTGTAGTTACAAAATATTTAATGTAATTAGAGGGTTCGTTCAATATTAATTAGGTACATGAAATTTTAGAGTTTAGATTGCTCAATTTTAGTATAAAATGAAATGTGCAGATTGGTTTAAGAGAATACAAAACAGTTTTATTACACTTTCATTTTGCATGCAGCTTCAATGTGTTTTTGTAAATTTTTGAATATATAATGAAACAATAGTTTTGTAGTTATTGTCATGCATGGAATGCTCTCTAGAAAGTTCTTTAATGAGAAAAGTAATTGTGCAATTAAGCTTACGAAATATGTGACCAACACTAAGTAAGAATCCTAATTATGTAAGTGCAGTCATAGATGCTTTTCGTTCACCTACAACTAAATTGTTAAACCTCATATTAACATGTGTAATACAGTAATTGCCCTTATAACACGGTACTCTTATAACGCGTTTTCCTATTAGGCGCTTTTAGTCTCTCATATGTAATGGATATTCCCCATTTAACATGAAGATTATGTGTCAATTTTTAAAGATTATATTATAACATAGTGTTTACTTAAAATATATTTGGTTTAAATCCCTTTTAACGAAAAAAGTTAAATGTAAATCATTTGTATATTATATGGGGTTCATATGAACGCGTTATACGAGAATTCTCCTACAACGCGTTTTCCTGCAATGTGGAACCAATCTACCGTATTATAGGAAGGATTCCTAAAGATTATAATGTGTGAGTTTGTAAAGACGTACATTGCTTAGACACACACACATTGTGTTGCCGCACAAATCAAAACAGAACATCAGAACATTTTCTATAAATAAAGAAGCATTTTAATGGTTCCTACAAATGCTACAGTCAAAGTCAAAATGTATATTATATGCAAATCTTTAAGATTATGTAAAAGTTTCTATTGTATATTTCCTAGATCTAAGACATCATCCATTCATGATCAACTGCTCGACATAGGCCATTCCTAAATAGTGCCACTTCAATCAGTCCTGTGCCTTTCGAATCCAACGGCTACCCGCTGTTTTCTTCAGGTTATCTGTCTGCCCAAAACTATTTGATGATATATGATACATTAGAAATAATGAATCATAAGTGATGTAAAATTAGTGTAACTCACAGCCAGTATCCTTCAATTTATGAACTGTTGAGGGTTGTATGCGAACACATCCAAGAAATCCAGAACCTTGTCTCTTGTGAACTTTTCTTTGATTCCATACACTGAAATAAACAATAAAACTGAAGCATATTGTTATAAAAATAAAACAATAAATTTATGTAAATTTAATGCTATGACATTATTCTCTAAGGATATTTTCTAAACTCATAGTTTTGCAATACAACAATAGAATTGGCATAAATATATAAAAAAACCACAATTATAATCTTACAATAGATGCATTTTTCAAAGGTCATATGACTTTTGCACAACAAGAAAATACTATTTTCTTTTTATTAAAATAAAAACATGATGATAGCTACAATGCTGTTGCAAATAGCTGCATCAAATAAATATTAATTAACTTATAACACACTTCAGAGCCATGTCTTTAGAATGAAATACACAAATACATTGTGCAATATAACTTTGAATAGTAAAAAATATACTTGAAATTTTACTTATTTTAAATCAATACCATGTTAATTTTTAAACAACCATAAGTTAGGATATGACAATATTTATCAAAATAGAAAAACATGTTAAATGAACGAAATCATTAAAACACTAATCTTATCAAGATAAAACCAAGTATATCTACTGAAAATAAAAATAAAGATTGGTAAATTTATACCTGATAGTGATACCGTCTCCTTTAGTAAGGTACAAGTCATAATGTGTATTCCATTTGGGATCCAATGTAGCTTTTACAGCATTCGTTGAGTATACTTGACCACTTCCGTCTACTGCTATTTTTGCAAATGGATCTGGTAATCCTGTCGAAATTATATAATCACATTCAATCCAATCTATACTAATATATTAAAGTGGAATGGTGTGTGTTCGTGTGTTACTCAATTACGCAAGAACCAGTGCGCAGATTAATATGAAATTTTGCATAGATATAGCTTATTTAGTCAGTCTATAGACTACCTTTGATTTTATTTCTTTTTGGCTAATTAAAGATGGCAACTCATTCTTTGGATTCATACTTTCATATTTCCATTTCCGATAACAAGATAATGCTAAAAAAAATAGCAAACATTTGATGGCATATATGAAGTTAAAATTCAATTTTCTATCTGGAAGTTCCTTATCACTTTTTATTTACCTGCAATTGCTAGCGAGTAAAACCGTTTTTTTTGGCTTGTAGCAAAGAACTTTAGCTACTTTTTTAAAAATAAAACGAGCCTTTCAAGACAACAGAACTATAATGGACTTTCAAGTAAATCAGTAAATGAAGTTATGTATTGCATAAATAGTATTTTTATGCAAGCTATTGCGCTCTACTAGATTGCAGAAAATATCACAATTATTTTTAATCACCATCATGTAACATCACAAATAATGTTTTAATGTTCCAGCATAGTGTAGCATCAATAAAATATATGTTGTTGTGTTAAGAGCTAAATCTGGTGGCTACTTCCAAAAGTTACATATCGGTCAATTTAATTGTTATTATTATGTTAATGTTGTACTAATAAAACAAACAAATTTACTACACAAAAAATCATGTACAACATAATACAAGTGTTGAATATAATTTTAAAACAGCATATCCTTCACAACACCTAATAGTCATGCATGCTAGCACTTCATAATATTACAAAACGGGGGTCTCTCAAGGTTGTCTTTTATTCACATTGTAAATTTACATGTTCTCTGAACACATTAACAATTGATGTAATGGTAGTAATCATTCATATGATCCTTTAAGGATTTCAGAACAGCAAATAACAACATAGACGTCGTGATCTTTTGTATACAATAATGAACGATTAAAAGGCAGACTTGTAATTACTTTAATCGTATGAATCAAATTACAACTATTCATATTTTAATATTATTCTTTGTTTTATTAGAATAATCGGTATGAACGCTTATTAAATTATGTACTTTATCTCACTCGGTTCAGAGGTAGAGCAACGAATTCCGCGTATTTATTACGTTACGTATAGTGCTCCCAATTATTTAGATGTGGTCTGAGATGTGTAAAATTAAATGAAACGGATATTAACTAATAATACAATTTGAAACTTACGAAAAATATCTCTGCGTACCAGGTTCCGCGCGCACAGTACTAAAAATGAAAATATAACGTTGAAAATTCACGAAAAGGAGTCGAGAAAATATTATTCTCATCACTGTGATACGATTTGTGAAAGGAAGTGTGGAACTTACTTGTAAGTCGTATTTTTTGAGCTCCATATTTACGGCTCGACACTGGAGTGGACATTTTATTTTAATTTATTCAACTAAACATTACACCGAATAAAATATTTATCCAACACAGTATCCAATGTGTAAACTCGTAGCCACCATTTTTAATTCTTTCACACGACCGGGTTGCCACTTCCACTTACCTCACTGCCACTTATTGCAATAAGCAATTGCCATGTTGTTGTGTTGTCTATGTCTGTAATATTAAATAATAAAATATGATTCAAATTACGTGAAGATGGTAGTTAATATTATAATTGGACTAAAAAATAAAGATCTCTTTCTTCATTTAAATCTTTCGAATAAGATATCGAAAAGTTGCCCTTTAAGCTAAATTAGCCAAAGTCTATGAATTAATAGGAGTGATTAAAACCATAAAGTACATTTAAAAAAATATAATTATGTCAAAATACTAAAAGATTGTTTTGACACTTATACTTAGTATATTAGTGCCTATTTATCTATGCTTATACTTACTTATCTATGTTTGACACATTCCTAAATTTCGATACCGTGACGCTGACGGTGAAAGTCAAAAACAACGAGAACGAGATTCATAAAAATAACATCAAGAGTAAATAATTGAGTTTTTTTTTATTTAACTTTCGGAAAATATTATACAATACAAACACACATCAAAGTGCAAACATAAAAGCAACAAAGTTATCTGTGCCTGTGCCCAATAGAATTAAATATAGCGTATAAATAAGGTACGTGTAAACATTGTTATCAATCTGCTTGTAACGACAAATAACAATGTATGTAAAATGATAAGATAAATTTATCTTGTTTCTTTATTAATTTATTACTATTTTCTATAACTGCGATCGTAACGGACCTGCAGCTATTGCAATTGATAATAGTTAATTCTTTGCATTCTACCGATTCTACTTTTAATTGGTATATTTATGCGTCAAATTTTAACCCCAGTTTTTTCTAACATTTTACTTTATTTCATTATTTTATGATTTATTGTTCTACAATTTTATTGGATTAATATTCGTAAACACCCTGCTATATTTGTAGGGATTCTCAAAAGAAATGTTTTAATGATTCTAGTGATATATTAAAAATATTTTAGGCTATGCAACCTGTCATCATAGTACACGGAGGAGCAGGAGATATTCCTGAGAGTCGGGTGCAAGGCAAATTGGATGGTGTGAAGCTTGCTGCGGCCATTGGGCGCAACTTATTGGAGCAGGGTGGTAGTGCACTAGATGCTGTTGAAGCAGCCGTAGTTTCAATGGAAAAGGATGAAAATTTTAATGCTGGTAATTTTAATGATTCAGTATAAAATGTTATGAATAAATAGGTCACATTAATGTGAATATAGAAATCTTTAACACAAAAATTGGACGGAAATGGGGAATTCTTTGTGTCTCCTTCAGATATAGGGATGTGTAGTCTGCGATGTATGATATAAATAACAAAGTATTGTGGCATATGGCATGTTTGATAAAAATGTAATTAAGTATAAGGTTAGAATTACTATAGGATTAATATGTATTTTATCACATTTTCCTTAGCAATAACTAGACTAAAAGAGAAAGAAGTTCAGAGGGCCAACTTAAAGCTCAATTGAATTGCTGTTAGGCTTTAGGTTCGTTTAGGCTCTTATTATGTAAATACAATTGGAATAAAAGAATAATAACATTTCTATTTTTCAGGGTATGGTTCCGTCTTAAATCTAAGGGGTGAAGTAGAGATGGAGGCGAGCATAATGCGTGGCGCAGACCTAAATGTGGGTGCCGTGACTCTTGTGAAAGATTTCATGCATCCTATCAGCATAGCTCATAAAGTCCTCACAGATTCACCACATTCTTTAATTGGTGGTGAAGGTGCTAAATTATTTGCATTGAAAAAGGTGTGTTCTACAATTTATTTTAGCAGCTCACTTATATATGAGGCGACCATTTTAGTTCTCAGTTTAGTAGCAACGCATCTGTGATCCACTTCAGATAGAACCCCTGTTCCATGTGAAGTTGCTTACAGATTTCCATGGGTGGTAGTAACCACTTACCACCAGGCGGACTGCATGCTTGTTTGCTACTTCATACTTATAAAAAAAGAGCTACGTTTTGAATAATGTGTTATCCTTATGTGTTAATAGATACAGTTGGCCTCTGTGTTTTAAATTTTTTGCTTTTTCTTCATGTATTGCGATGGCTAATGATACACAATGGATGTTGCATGATGATATGCATAATGTATGTGGTTACTGCCGCCCATGGAAATCCCTAAGCAACTTCATATAGAACAGGGGTTTTATCTGAAGTCGATCACAGATGCGTTGCTAATCCCAAGGAATAAGATGGTCACCTCATATATAAGTGAGCCAGCAACCAAACCCGTCCATCGAAAGGCAAGAACTGCTGCACGCTAGAAATAGGTGTGCCGGTGGTACATTTTTAATTTCCTCCATAAAGTGTATTCAGTTGTATGAAGCAACCACATTTAATATTATTTACAGGGATTTCCTACAGTGCAACCTGAATCTCTGATCAGTGCCAATGCTAAAAATGCTCTTGAAGAATTTCTGAAAAGTGGAGAGTTTGGAAGAACTGAAATAGGGACTAAGAATGAGGTAAGCATGAGCATTGAATTGATATTCACTCAAAATGAATTCAGTGCTGAAGCGTTTTTAAGCTTTTAAAGATGTTTTAAGTGTAAATTTAAATAGATAGGGTTCAGTGATTAGTAACCAAAATAATACATTGTAAACACAATACATTGTCCAAATGTCATGGTTCTAGTTTCAGTATTTTAGGTTGTGTGATGATCAGTCAGAGAGAATATCTAGTTGTTTTTATATAACTATAATATATACATTTTATCTTCATAATTTGTGTAGTGCATGATATGTACACTACAAACTCTGTATGACAGGTTAAGCTTGATGTCTTTGATAAACAATATAACTCTGATAAAATACTACTATTTTACATTACATATAGAATTGTAAATTATAACAGGTTTTGGTATATTGATTGATTATTACTGATGTGAATGCAGAATTAGTAGTTAAATGAGTGCGTAGTAGTTTAATGAGTTTCAACTTGAAAGATTCATTAAATAACAAAGTACAATATGAAATACTTCTGCCTCCTCCTAATATTTAAAATACGCCGCTGAGCCAGTAGAGTTGACATATAAAGCAGTAGTATTTCAAGGGTTTTTGCATTTTAAGGGAGGGTAGTTATTCGACGACGCCAAAGGCTAAAAATCCTATGTGTAAGATTTGTTTGAAAACCTGTATAAAATACTATAAACTTAAGTCTATAAGGCATTTATTCATTCATTCATTTTAAAGGTTTCGGAAAGAGAAGAGTGATTACTGTTTATACAACTACATTATATAGATATCTGTATGGTATGCTCATGGCATATTTAGTGACCGACCGAGTTCGCTCTCGGTTTCGGCCAGTTTCGCCTAAAAAATCTAGTTTCTGTCTGTATGTATCTCTGTATATATTTTCAAATAAATATATTAAAATACAGTAGAATCAGACTCTAACTAGTTATTTAAAGTATGTTTAAATAAGTTTCGGGTTCGGCCGACTCTGAGAGCCGGACCGAAATTTCGGTTTCGGTTTCGCCTGCATAACCAGTTTCCGTCGAACAATATTAGTATTAAAAAATGCTATTTGTTCCGGAAATTTATAACAGATGTCGCTAAAATATATAAATTGCAAGCATCGCCGCGCCAAAAAGTTTAAGTTTACCTGCGGCTATACATGTTTCACATAAAAAAGCTGTTTGTCTAATGTAGTGTTATTTTTGATTTCAAGGGTGGTGTAGGTACAGTAGGCGCAGTAGCGATAGACTCTGAAGGTCACATTGCAGTGGCCACTAGTACGGGCGGCATGAGTGGGAAAGCTGTGGGTCGTATTGGAGACACGCCACAAATCGGCAGCGGTACTTACGCAGATGATAATATTGGAGGTGTTTCTACTACAGGTATGGTTTCATATAAGTAAAAATTAAAATGAAAAAAATATCGAATATTTTATCATAACTATTTTTAACTATAACGGCTTATTTGACGACCCGCGTGGCGGCTTCGATTCCCGGCCAGACAGAAATATGAATGATGAGTTTAGATTTCTATTCTGAGTCTGGGTGTTTGTGTATTCGTCTTTGTGTGTCCATGGCACCCACGACACAGCAGAAAATCCTAGTGTGGGGCTATGACGTAGTCGAGTAAAAATAGGTAAATAATAACGACGGTGCAATGACCATTTAGTTAACACTCGTAAAACAGGTAATACCCGAAATAAAGTAAATCCATTAAATTTTGTAATAAAAATACTGACTTACACTTTTATCTGTTATCAATTTTGTTAGAGGACAGTTATATCCGCTATTTTGTTCCGCATCAATTTTTGAACAATCCATTAGATTCACCTAAAAATATAAAGGAGATATGTAATCGCATCTTTAAGACAAAACAATTTACAACAAGTATGCAGTTACAAGGCAAGGCCACTTGAGGCAAACTATGACTAGATCTACTGTGACTAGCGCTGACTGTGAGGTAGAAATGGAATAGCCAAAAAGATAAAATAGGAATATATATTTTTCAGTCATAGACATGTCCTCAAATAATTTTGAGTCGCTTTCATGTAGCTTGTCGATTCTGCCTCTCCCTAAGCCAGTCTTCAAGTCTCCCGGAGATTCACAGACACATAAAAACGTGCCCAAAATAGTATGTCGCGTGCCATCAATCGCATGAGAGCCATTGCTTCGCCATTCCTATCCTATTATCTATCTATCTAGGAAATGAAAAAAAACTTGAAAAGTTAAGAATTTTTCAAACCTGTGATCCTTCAATCCAAATTTTAGCACAGGACTCGTAACTTTCACTGCCTTCATTGGTTACGACTACCGTCATTGTTTGGTTTGCAGTCGAACCAAGAACGTGGGGTTTATCTCTATAAAGAAAGTCATAGTTTACACAAATCGAATATATAGTATTTTTTTACACATTCCGGCCCGTACCGATTTGCAATACATGATTTTAGACTAAGATTATCGAGGATTTTATATATTTTAAAATGTTATGTTATATTTCAACATATTAAAATGTATAAATTCCGCGAATATATATTTTTTTAAAGTAGTAAACGAGCATGCAGTCTGCCTGGTAGCTAATGGGCACTGTCGCCCATTGACATTTGTAACCAACATCGAATGGAACAGAATTCCTATCTGATGTCAATCGTAGATGCTGCCTCCGTGAACTAAGATTGTCACCTCATTAATATGAGATTAATATGATGTACTTTAATAAGTAAGCCAGAAATCAAACGTTACCACCGAAACGCTAGGACTGCGCGACGCTAGAAATAGGTGTGACGGTGGTACTTCCCCGGCCAAATCGTTCTTGTTCTGCCATCCTTACAAGCCACTTAGTGGCAGAATAAGCAATTAAGCAAAAATGTTGGACCAACAGTAACTATGTTACCTCCTTCACAAATACATTGATGTGATTTGATTTGATCTTGCAACATTTCTGGCGGTAAGACTCGTGTTTTCCACACCTTTCTTACACAAAATGATTTCTCCGTGTCGTGGGCATCATGGACACAAAAACGATTACATATACACCCAGACCCAGAACTCATTAAAATATCTGCCTGACCGGGGATCGAAATCAGAACCCATTGCGTATCAGAGCTGTATGGTGACCACTCCGCGACGCGGGGATCAGTTTTCCTTAATGATAAGGTTTGTTTTATTTCATTAAAGTAGCATGAACGTTCATGGAAGCCACTTCATATAGAACAAGGGTTCCACCTGAATTCAACCAAGATGCGCTGCTCCTCACAGCGACTAAGATGTTCGCCTGATGTTAAAGTGAAAGCAACCACACCCTTCCATAGAAATACAACTGCTTCACGCTAAAAATAAGGGTACTACCCCGGTCGATGTACATTGGTTCCAGTGTTCGGAACCGTACGATAATTATCGTACATGTCCAATCATTTCATGTATAATCGGTCGAAGTACGATAGTATATTTTAATTGTACGTTGTTGATAATTTTACAGTGTCTATTTTGAGGAGACGCTGCTCATAATATAATTATTACGAGATGACCTTTTTTTTCTCGCCAAATATTTTGAGAACACTTGTTTTTGGTTGCGAAATACTTTCAGTCGTCGCAAAATATGAAGACCGTGAACAGTTTTGTACTTAACGAAGCAAAAAAAAACGTCGTCAATAAGTTGAATGTACCAATACAATGTTGTTATTGTACTTTTACGATAATTTGATGCAAAATACGATAACTTTAACGCCTAACATACGATAACTGCCTGGCCACAGGTTGGGAACACTTGGTTCTATCGGTTCTATCTAGTTGGATGATATTGTAAAATTACCCTTCAGGCCATATGAAGCTCGCCGACAACCGTGGTTCACAGTTCCTGTTCTTTTGACATTGACGCTGAATAGGCAACGTAAAAGTTAGCTTGCTTTGTGGACTAATGCGTACCATGGAGTTACTAAAACCTGTAATGTAATTAATAACGTATTATTTAACTAGTTACATCGTTAAAAAATATTAAAACAAAAAGCCTACTTCTAGAAACGATTATTGTTCATAATGATAGTATTTAATTTACGCGTAAATGAGTTTTTGTCAAAATATGTAGTAAAGTCAAGAAAAGTAAAAGTATTATAATATACATATTTTAGGATTGGTCTATACCGGGTGTAATCGTTAAGTGTACACAGGCGATTAATACGTAACCATCACAAATACCAAAAAACTTTAAACGGATATCGAAAGTACTTCACCTAATGTGTAAAATGACAATAATATTTTTTTTTAAATAAAACAAGAAATATCCAAAAAAATACATTAAACACTCCCTCACATTTAGTA
>DWNE01007461.1:0-12231 GCA_018249875.1 Cecropterus toxeus | reverse complement strand
TTTCTACTTTTTAGTTCAGTTAGCAATAAAAGCGTGTTTTTTTAGTTTTTTAAACTATTATTTATTTTCTATTTTTTTTTTTGTGTAATAAAGTATTACGAATTTTATGAATTATAGGCAGGATGTTAAAGAAATGATTATATATACGCTTTAAAAATATTACTGAAGCAGCAGGGTAAAAAATAAAGAAAGTGTTCTCACAAAAGAAGTGTCTTTTTAACGACTTTTTTTCAGCTCTACTCTCTAAATGGTAGCACATTATGTATTAGTAAATGTTACCTATACTTAAAGCTAATCATACTACAACCGATAGAAAAAGGCAAATCATAAGTATATAAATACATAAAAATCGTCGGTAAGTACGGAACCTTCGATGTAAGAGCTCGACTCGCAAATAGCATTTTATTTCTAAAAGTGCTTTCTCCTCTATTCACTACTTTAATTTACTTACAGAGTGGTTTGGATATCAAATGCTCTCAGTTTTATCTTCATTTTGATAAGAGCTTATGTTTATTTCTTTTAAACTGTTCTAGCTGTAAAAAATATTTTACCTTAAAATATTTTTGTAAAAAATATGTTTGTAAAAATATTTTACTTTTAAAATATTTTTTGTTGTTATATTTATTATTGAGGTTACGATTTTCAACCTACAGTATAGATAACAATCTTCAGAATAATATGTTTACAGTAACAAATTCTTAGACAAAACGATAATTTGAAAATCACCCAGACCAAGAATAGGCATCTAAATTCAATTACAAATTTGCTTGACTTGAAATCAAACCTTGGCCCGTGTTTAGCAGTAACCACTTCATTAAATTGATTTTGGTTACTTATTTAATATCAAAAAAGCATGCAATTCTCACATGACAGAAGCGGAATTTAATAATAATAAATGACAAAAGATCCGTTTCCGAGACTAAAATGTGCCTAAATTTAAAGGGAAATTTGGTTCAAGTTTATATTTGTGAGTATAAGAGTATTAAGACTTATGGTTTTTTAAAAATCGATTAAATAATGTACTGCAGCCCATATTCCGCCATCTTATTTCATAAAACAAATTTGAGCTAGTATACAAACTACAAGCAATAAACAAAATTGTTAATGATTCAGAAAAGAGTACAGCGCCATCTAGTTTTAGCGCCAACAACTGCTTTCGCAAAGCATTTTCGTTTTATCAAGTTACAAATCACAACGATGCTAAAGAAGTTTCATGATGATAAAATACGTTTGTTTCTTGCAACCACTTTACAATAGGCCAAGGTATTTCCTTTTCAAAATCATTGTGATTTGAAACTTGATACAATCAATTGTAAAGAAGTCATACTTAAAAATATATTCGTGTCAATAACATATGTACAGATTTGATGATATTTTATTAACGTAGCAGAAAATGAGACTCGCTTCAGTCCCTTATTTTCCCATCTCTACATTGCACCCTCTTTCGTTATGATCTGGTCTCATTACAAAAGAACAAACGAGACAACCGAATTATTTTTAACAGAAGCAAAAACTTTTTTGACTCAGTTCCAGTCATATTATCATTATCTAGTTTCTTATATTCTTATTATTAATATTCAGAATCTACGGACGTTTGATTTAATAAATATTTCATGGTAAAATGGGGCGATGTAAAACCTGTTTCTAGCGTGAAACATTTCTTGCATTTTGGTGAATAGATGTTGTTGCCGACTAGATTTGACGCAGGCAATAAACGCATATGTAATTAATTTCAGACAGAACATCTATTGTATCTGAAGTTGCTTTAAGACAGTTGCTTTACAGCATGAGTGGCTGTGATTACTTACCACCGCAGAGACAGAGGACTGCCAGCTTATTTGTTACTGCAATTTCATAAGTTACAAAATTCATTAAATATCTCAGCAAAGTAAGCGATGAATTTGAAGGATTTCAAAATTTGTCGCTCATTCGCAGAAAATTTCTCGTTTCATGGCGAAAGTGGAACGAATCCATGATTATCTTATAAGTACTTGATTCGCGGTATTCTCCGCACGCACACTTTCATAATTGGAATTCTCGACGTGATTGTGATCTCACGGAGGCAGATCGTCGTCAAATAAATCACGTGTTTGGAGTTTCTTTTGAGAATTTAACGATATTGACATGCTGGAGTTTTTATCGGAAATATGTAGGCCATATAACGTTTGCACATTACACGCTAAGGGTTGGGTTTGGCATCTGACTTTTGAGTTTTTCTTTAGAAAATTCAAAATGGTTTTGAAGAACAAACTTTGAAATATTTTCAAAAATATCTGATTTTCACTGCTGGACGTAGGTCTTCTATAATGTGGGTGTTTGATAATAGTCGCCGTTCAGGCATGCGAGTGTGAACGAAGTAAGTGTTGATATTGACACTGGAAGACGCTGCTCTCCATCTTCTAGATTTTGTCCCTTAGTTGCCTCAAACAACCACTATGGGAAGGAAAGAAGGAAGGAAGAATCGATACCATGCAGTACTCGCCAATCATGCCACAAGTAGAAACCAATTAGGTTAAGATTATATTAGACACCACCATTAACGTAATATCATAGACGATTTTAATTGTAGCAGTAGCATGGAAAACTGACTATATTTTAAGTTTTGTAAATACACGCTTGCTAAAAAGGGTTACAGGCTAGCCAAGGAGGTAACATATTACATCACGACGATCAAAGCAAATAATTTTATACGCCAATTTGGATGAGACCTTTGATGAATCTGCTTGCTACCTAATGATGTTGTCCGGAAGTATCGTCAAAGAATTATTTGCTTTACGAACTTCATATAAGGAGCTTATATTTGCGATTGATTGACATATTTTTATATGGCTATTTTCATGCCACATTTTTTACGTACAAAATTTAACGAACAGCCGCGTCTGGTACAAAAATAGAAAATTGTGCGTACAAATTGAATACTCATAATAAATTGGACATCAAACGACAGCGGCTTAAATATCTGCTTAGTTGTATAGTACAAGGGAGACAATGACCATATTAAATCTACTAGACTGCATGGCCCTGACGCACTTCAATTATATAAAAGATCTACCAGGTGGTAGAATTAGTGTAGTTCGACCGGGGCGGTACCACCGCCACATCTATTTCTAGCGTGAAGCAGTTTAATGTATTTCGTTGGAAGGGTGTGATTGCCGGCTTACCTATATATGAGAAGACCATCTCAGTCCTCGGGAGTAGCAACGCATCTGTGATCGACTTCATATAGAACCTCTGTGCTATATGTTCCTTACAAATGTCTATAAATGGCAGTAACCACTTACCATCAGGTAGCATTCTCGTTCGCTACTTCAATGTAATATAAAAATATATAAAAAGATAACAAAATAAATATCACAAAATATCCCTTCACAAAATAAACGTTGTAATTTATATCAACACCAACACGTGATAAAAGCGAAACTTAATAAAAAGGGCAATCCCAAAAGTTTTACTCGGGGAACTTTGGCGAAAGGTAAAACATGAGTTGTAGCTAATAACTCCCGTGGCTCGAGTTTGGGACGAAAGACGGATGGGTCTCATAAAGAATTTAGGCTCAAAACTCTGAAACAAACGGCAGTCGGCCATGATGTTTCGTGACCAAAGTTCCATTAAGTTTATAGTTAGCTTCTACATCTTCATAAAAATTTTCTAATAAGATTTATTCTACAACAAGTCATCCAATAGTTTGTATGGTATTAATTGTTGAATGTATTTATGGAATAGCCTACGTGAGAAAAAAAAGGTGCTTTTTTTTAAATAGCATAGTATTATGTTATGATCGACATAAAAACACAACGGAAAGTTGTGAGGCCATAGTTTTATTTGCTAGACAAGTGAATTAGTATTCACGCAACATTTTTTTTCTAAGAAACCCTTACAGGTTGTCCTCTCTATTGTTTTCGTTTACCGTAGGAGCAAGTCACTTATTTCCAAAACGGATATTAAAAAGCAGAGGTGCATAGAATTAGACTTGGACCGCAAACAAACCTTAATTCATAGCCTAGGCGGTCACTAATATATTTAAATAAACAGTAAGTGAGGAGAACAATGAACTCACTTATATTACTAAAGATTCCATCACAAAAGATACGAATCAGTTTGCATTGGCCGTACTTACTGAATGCGGAGTATCGGGAAACTCGTGACTCAAGGAACGAGGGCGATCTTATCGACTCTTCACTCACTTAACTGCTTCCAGAGATTTTTATTTGAAGTATCTCGCCATATTCGCATAGTAGATCATTTATCGTTGGTGTTTTACATCCCGTGGCTTGATTTCCACGAATCTTACGAATAAGTGAGCTAAATATTTGAAATAACCAGTAAAAATATATCTTTGAATATAAATTAACGTTTCATGTCACGGTTAAAAATCTAGAATTGTTTAAATAGTAATATAACGTAAGATAATCCCACTGGAAATGTAAATTATTAATTCATGTATTCTAATCTCAACTAGATTACTGCAACTAAATTAATTGTAAGGACTAAGAATAACTATAATACTAGAAGTGAAATAGCTGCAAAGTCACTTAAAACTTTAATCAAATATTCCTTTAATTCTAATGAAACTGCTGAATTAAGGGATCACTTAAATTATATCATAAAACAAAATTCTCTGAGCACTTCACAAAACAACAACAACAGATCAACAACAAAGAAGACACGTTTTAATTTGCACGAAATCTGCAACATGAAGTCATGTTTATTGTGGACATAAACGAAGTCGGAAGTAAGTTATAACAAGAAACCTGTGTCGCAGCAAACAAAAAGGCTTTTACCTTGGATATTTCGTCTTTATAAAGCTTGTACATCTGTATAGAGGCAAGCGATAAATTAACTTCGGGAACTTCGGCCACGAAACATCATGGCAGAGTGTCGTTTGTTGAGAAGTTTTTATGCCTAAATTCTTTATGAGACCCGTCTGTATTTCGTCGCCCGAACTTTTAACTTTGTGAGTCGTCAGCTACACGATTTTTACCAACATTGTTGTACTATAGATACATTTTTATTTGTTGCGTATTACCTCATAAATTCTGCTTTCAGACAGCAATGATGAGTGCTGTTCAGTTGTGCTTAGTCAAATACATTCACGCGAGGCGTTTTGAACTCCTTTAGAATTTTAATGCATCAATCGATGGTATCAACCTGAAGTAGGTTTATTATGTTGCAGGTAAGAGACCTTTGTGGTTACAGATAACAGAGGCACCATCGTCATACATTTTATTTTCTTATTGGCAGTGTTCACATACTATGTGTATCTAAATAGTGTGGTATGGGGGACATACTTATCCGATCCTGTGGCCAACCTTGGGTAAAATTGATCTTATCTCGGATAGCTTTTGGCGGCAGATTATTTGTTATTTGTGATTATTAAAATGATTTGTTAAAAAAACTGAATGGTAATGGCCATACAATACCTTTCAAACAAATATGTATGATTGCTTTTTTAAACCTTATAATAATTGTTATATCTTGTGCCATATCAAAATTCGAAACCCTCTATAAATATTTTTGCCTTTAGTATGGATTCGTCTTGCAAAAAGCTGAATTTGACAGCATTTTTACAATAAGGTAACAGTGATTGTTGGAAGTAAGGGTGGATAAACTCGTCTGTGATTAAACATAATAATAAACCGAAAATTTAAACGCCTCGAAGAACTTTGATGAATACGATAATATTTTGGTCTGAACGGAAAAACCTTATAAAAAGAGCAACAATGTAATTTTGATGAAAATAACATGGAAAAAATCCCTTAAATACGTACGTCAAAAAATTCGTCCGAAGGATTTGGCGGGAGGAACTGTTTGAGGAGGAATATAATGCCAATATTAAACCCATAACGCTACTCAAAGGCTAGCGTAAGCTCGTAATATGAAATTCATAATACTAACATCCCTTTGACAATATTTCCCGAAAGCATCATTAGGTGGTCCGCAAAATCAGAGTTTAGAATGTCACAGGGAACTGCCTTTGATCGATATATCATTTTCAATGTGGTTCGTAATCACTAAATTTTGAAACTGATAGACCCCTTTGTGGTTTGGCTCCGGAAGTACCACCGCCAAACCTATTTCTGCCTAATAACAATGTTAAATGCTGATGTTAAACAATACAAACCAGAAGTTAGTAGCGTACGCTAAGAAAGACTATTTATTTTATTAATTTGAAGTAGCAAATGAGCAAGCAGCCCAACTGATGGTAAGCCTACTGCCACCCATGGACATTTGTAAGCAACTTCATATAGAATAGGGGTTCTATATGAAGTCGACCACAGATGCGGTCCTACTTCCGAGGACTGAGATAGTCGCCTCATATAAAAGTGAGCCGGCAACCACATCCTTCCGCCGAAACGCAAGAACTGCTATACGCTAGATATAGGTGTGTCTTGACTTCTCTGGGTCGTATCGACTTAGTCCTTAGGAGGAGCAATCCATCTGTGGTCAACCTTAGGTAAGACTCTGATCTTCTGGCGGAAGAAACTTACCATCAGGTGGACTGCATGCTGGTTTGCTTCTTTAATATTAGAAAAAAGTGCTTTGATTTTGGCAAACATACAAGGAATATATAATCTCTCCATCAAATTTTTCAAGTGATTCATTTTACGTCCATTTGCCTTCACGAGATCACAATCTCGCAGAGAATTCCAATTATGGCGAAGCGTGCGTGAGGAGAATGGGGCTTACCGTTTTCTTTGAATGAACGTATTATGGAGATACATTTAGATTGAACAGAAAGTTGTTTCATGGCTCGTAATCATCACATATATTATTTACAGTTGTGTTCTGCAAGATATCGAATAATACGTAAGTATGATTGTATTGTATATGATGTATGGTAATATTATTTTTATAAGTCTGAATTGCCTATTATAGAAATTTAATTCTCTTGTTATAAATAAGTCTGCGTAGTTAACACTTATTCAAGTACTCGTACCAGTAGAAAAGGAGTGTTATTTGAGAATAAGTTCATGTGTATTGGTACTCCTGTAGACTTGGAATGCCGCTAATATATTAATGTGTCTTTACTAGGTTGTCATGCTGGATCCTTGCAGTTCCGAGGGCAGAATAGGTATCTCCTGTCTACGCTGAAAGGACCCTGGCTCGTTAATTTGAAGATCCCACAGTCCTTAACCCCGCGCTGCTCCTACGGCGTTAAAGAAAAAAATGATGACAGAAAAACCACCAGTTCAGGTAGAAAATTAATTTGAGTGTATTCTGGTATTAAAGTTAATTCAATGGCGCTATCACAATTCTGAACTACCGCTCATATTTTCGTAACGAAACTATTCAGTTAAACTGACTTTAAGAAATAAAAAAAAGAAAGATAATTTCTTCCCGCTATCTATATTCAAAATTAAAATATTAATTCATTGCACCCAGAGGTCATGCCAAACCCGAACTATTTATAACTGGAGTCCTCTAGAATTCCACAAAAGCCTACTAAATCTGCCCCGTATTTATGCCGCGGACGTGCTAACAACCGCCGCGTACGGCAATTTGTAGAATGTCTGCTTAAGTGCATATGGAGGACATAAAACCTACCCGCGGGATCTCATAAGATTAAAACAATAGGAAGGAGAAACATTTGGCTTCTTTATTGTGCTTTGAATTTATTATGATGGACTTTTGAGATCATGTGAAATGCATATACATTAGCTATTACATGTATATTGGCGTGAATCTACTTCCATATATCCGCCAATCTTTCTAGGTCCACTATTAGCTGCAGGTCCTGTACCACCCTTCAACCCTGTAGTTACAGAATAGAGCTACGGGATTCCTTGCCTGTCGTAAGAGGCGACTTAAAGGGGACTTCAAAAGTTACGGGCGACAAGAGTGGGAGCACGAACCGTCCAGCTAAGCAACGCCAGGAAGGAGGACAGTATGTGTGGTTGCATACTGTCGTGAGGACCAGATGGCGCGATGGGCAAAGCCGCTCACTTGAGGGGACGGGGGGTCTTATTACGGCCATAATTCCATAAAATTCAGTGTAAGGTTTTCCCCTTGACAAAAGAGTTTTACGCCTACCTGGAATGCCCTGTACTTCTTCCTACCTAGGCATGGTCGACACTGGATTACTTTTCTTACAATAAGATTTAAGGTTCAAAGTTTTTACCTGTGTGTACAATTTACTAAATTGTCCAATGATTTGCTTATCTCATCCGTTAAATTAAAGGAATCAAAGAAATCACTTCAAAGGAATTTATATGTCACGGTGTACTTTAAATATTTTTAAAGATAGATATGAAAACTTTAGTAATCTATTCTTGCCCAATGAACTATGGCTGTAATTCATCTCATTCTGAATAAAAAGCCGTCAGCCCATTACTGTCCCACTGTTGGGCACGGGTCTTCTTTCGGGTGAGAGAGTTTAGTTCTACCGCGCTGGCCAAGTGCGAATTGGTAGACTTCACACACCTTTAAGAACTCTTTATTTTTTGGAGAACTCTCAGATGTGCATGTTTCCTCACGATATATTCCTTCACCGTAAAGCAGTGATAATTAATTTCTAATACGCACATCATTTTGAAAAAATCTATGGTCGGCCTGGGATTCGAAACTCGGACCCTCGATCGAGAGGCCGAGTTTCAATCATTAGACTATCACTGCTTCATCGTATTATATGTACATATATATCTATTAATCCAATTGTAGACCCGCATAATGGTTTAGTAGATCCAGTGGACCGTGTTATTGTATCTGTTGAACTTTATTCTATAGAGCCCGCATGATGTCCAACATTTTTTTCGTCAGCTTATGAAATGTTTTTGACACATTCAAGTCTTTTCTACTTTTTTGTAAAGAACAAATTTTCTGATTTATATCGAGTTTTTATTTTCAAGATAATAAGGAAGACTAATTATTGACTATTTGAACAATTGTATGTTTCGTTAAAAGTTTAATGTTTTGGACAGTTTTGTTAACATATATTTAAAGTTGAAAGAAACATTTAAAAGAAACTTAGACGAATACGAAAATTAGTCTGCATTAGATTAGAGAGACATTATTACTATACCTACTATATATTCTTCTTTATTTTCTACATGTAAGGGTAGTAATAAAACAATAAACATATTTATGTATCTTCTTTATTCACTTATTCAAGAGAAATATAAACAACAGTTCCTTTACAACATCGTTGAAACAAAAAGTACAATCACTAAGAGCTATACTAACTTTAAACATTGATATCTTGAAAATAATCACAGTTAAAAAAAAGTCCCACACAATCGCCTGGAGGGGTAGATTTTAAAAATGTCTGGTGTTGGCCAGAAGAAATGTCAATTTTCCACTTCACACTTTCAATATACTTTTTCATAACAGCTTACAAAATTTCAATTTAAAATTTGAAAACGTTGTCAAATAGTACTTATATATCATACTGAATCTCTATAATGCCCAGTTCACAATAGTAAAAGATAAAAACAAATTTGTGTACCAAACATACAGTAACTTGATCGATACGGTTAGAGCTGTGACACAAAATTTTGGAAATCTACCTGAAAAAAGTAGCTAAACATTGTCTGACCACATTAATTTACAATACTTTGATTTCACTTACTTTATGAATATAACACTAAGTTGTATTTACAGTAGGCCAACTATTTTGTAAGAAACACTATCATTAAACCAACATTTATTGTACTAAAAACTTTCCAATACATTTTCCAATAAATTTACAATACATTTTAATTTACTAAGAATATAAAAAAGCAATTTTAGTCCTTGCAGTCCACGAAAATTTTTTGGGAGAAACACAAATATTGCATAACAATTGATCGGCAAAAGTCCGTAGATGAAGCCATAGATAAACATTAGTAGCACGTAACACTTTAGCTTTTAATTTAGGTAATCGTAATTGCAAAAAAGGTTAAGACAAAGCAATCCTTAATTTTACCTGAAACGTAACTAATAGATAATTGTATGGCGATAAACAAATGCAAAGTTTTTAGAACAATAGTTCTAGGTGTAACTATGTCTACTATAGTTTATATGCATTTAAATGTACACTTAAGATCTTATCGTGGAAACTAGCGAACACGGTATGACATAGCAATCCGAAGTATGAGCCAATAAAAGAGAATTCCCACAAATTGACACTTAGCAAACTGAAAAGGAGGAAAGGAAATATTATGCGAATCCATAATACTATGCTGCTTATGTAACTTCTTAGGTATGAGCTTAATCGAACTTTGGTTACAGATAAAACACAGTAAATACATCGATAGAGGTACCAACATAGCATTTATAAATAAATGAACAGCAAAAGAACGTTCGTATTTATAGAATTTTCACAGTATCTATTGATATTCTATATTAGTTATAAATTATATTCCTTAAGGTGATCTATGATAATTTGAAATTATATTTGACAACCAACCTCTTAAGCGTCTTATTCGGCAATTTCTTTAGTACATTCATGGTTAATAGTACTTATAAATACACCAATTTTATAAACGAATGAAATACTGTTGCCGTTATAAATTATACGTTATATTAAGATTGTTTGAGGCTGCCTTATTTATAACAATATTTAAGTAATACTGCGTCATAATCCTAATCTAGGTTACATTACCTAGATATTTGTATTTACAAAGATCTGAAGTCCAAAATAAAAGTTTATGAAGATGAGTATTTAAGTTACAATGTCTATAATTTTCTTAAAATTACAAGTTAAAGTATAATTACATTACGCATTCCATACAAACATTTTACGTGTTTTTAAACATTTATACTCTTTATATGAAATTGAAGTAGCAGAAAACCATGCCACGCCATCCATGTGACGGCCGTGAATATCACCATGAACTGTTATAATCTTTACAGGAGTATATCCGAGTTTCACCTCGTAGCCGCTGCTACCTAAACATTAAATTGAAATGTCTCTTCTAAATGTCGCTGACTCATCATATATCTTAATACGGTCACAAAAAAATTGGTGGCCATTGACACAGTAGGATTAGGCGCCGTGGATACGTAAACAAATGCCCAACTAAGATCCTATACCTAATTATATTTGTCTCAAAATTTACTGTAATTTATTCGTAAATATAATAAAGCTGTGAGACTTACATTTTTGTAAAAGATAATTTGCCTATTTAGTTTTACTGTTGAGCTGTACTTAGTTTGAGTTAATACTTCAATTAAGTTGTTTCACGAAAATGTTACTTATTATTTATGTAATTTGTCTTCCATTTGCCATTTAAGTACTTGCCCTGTTTAAAAGGTCTTCAGAGAATTTGTAATTTCAACAGTTTTAATAATTTTATGCGAATAAACAAAATTGTTAAGAAATTTACCTCTAGATTTGGGCGTTGATATTTATATCACGAGAAGTATTTTTACCCGACTGCATCACAAGGAGGGTGATGTTTTTATAATGTATGTATCATTGTTTGCATGTATGTCAATTTCTTTAGCACGAGTTACAGCCCAAACGGCTTGACGGATTGTGACGTAGTATCATCTCAGTTTGCAGAGTGACATAGGCTATATAATTTTAAAACACGGCGCCTGGAAAAAGTGGAAAAAGGGGGGTAGTATATTTTTTTGCTATTATGACAATGGATATCAAATGAAAGCTAGTAAATAGACCAATCTAACAATATATGTATTGTAATACTTTTACATGACTATTTTGACAAAAACTCGTATAAGCATTAAATTAAATATATATGATTATGAATAAAAAAATCGGTTTAAGCGGTCGAGCTTTTTGTCTTAATGTTTTTAATGATGTTACTAGTTTGCTTATATGTTACGTACATCAAGAACATAAATGTATATTTTACTGTTACCTCTATTATGTTACTAGTATTACAAAAGGTCTTGCGTGTAGGGTTATTTATTAAGTTAGACATATTAACAGTTTAATTAGCTGTCAATAATATAAGTTTTAAATTGTTCTCACCTATTAAAATTGTTCTCAACTATACCTGTGAGTTCTTTATCTTTAGTAACTCAAGTCTACAAGATGTAGTATTCTGCGGCTGTGTTACTTACCAATGAATGCTGATATATGTCACCGCAAGCGAGGTGGAAAATAACAGCTCTGGTTCAATAAGCTTTAAAGAAACTACTGGAGCGTATTATAATTAAAAAATAGTTCAATAGAAATAATTGAAATAACTTGATAGTAAAAAAAAAACACACGCTTTCTACACTCATAGCCCCACAGTAGGTTTTTCTCCTGTGTCGTGGGTGCCATGGACACACAAAGACGAATAC
>DWNE01007460.1:0-12237 GCA_018249875.1 Cecropterus toxeus | reverse complement strand
AAGATTTATAAATTAGTTCGCCAAAGAAGTTTCACTTCTGACATGTGTACTTTGTACGCACGCATGTTTTTTTTTTCAAAATCCCGGGGTAGAAAGTTTTACGTTTTCTTTTAAAGTTTTACACGCTATTACAAGCTTAAACCCTGCATTATGAACGATGTTTTATTATGAAGTTCAGTTGCTTGTTTTCCCTTTGCTGGCCACTAGTATCCTTTCGGAACAAGAAGGCCGAGAAATGAAGCCGTGAAGCCAGTTTTTATCAAGTCAGGTGTCCATGCTGACCCAGTACGGTTTGGTAAAGTTTACACTACTTTGTATTTTTGTACTGAAGTGATACTTATATACACCCTTTATATAGATAAACGGACATTTGAAAAAAAATTGGAGTTATATTCTAAACCTGTTCTAACAACGCAAAGAATCAATATTTATACCACTGGGACTTATTTATATTTGTACAATCTGTACATATGTTTCCCAAATAAACTCTTAGATTTGGCTCTATATACATATACAACATAGGAAGCAATAGTAATGTAGTAAGTAAGCAGGCCAAAATCCATACAACTGAGCGCGCTGAAACTAGTTATAGTATGTTAATTAAAGAGCCATTTTACATGAAATATGTTATCGCAAAACAATAACAACAGTAATTAAGCCGACGCAAACGGAAAGTGGGCCGTTAGATTGAATAGATAGTACTAAATTTATTCATTGCTTCAAATTATAAAAATATATAGAGTGAACATTCATTGTACATAAAATATGTTTATATAAACTCATATTATTATAAACGTTAACATAAAGCTTTCTGCACACATAGCCCCACAGTAGGATTTTCTCCTGAAACGTGGGTACCATGGACACACAAAGACGAATACAGAAATTACAAATACAGAAATTCAATGCGTGGTTTGAGCCATCTGTATGTCAGAGTACTGGGCACGGGTACCCGCTAAGAAGGTAAGGGTTTTAGTCCACAGTCTACCGTGCTAGCTCGTGAATTGGAGGACTTGACACACTTCCGACAACTTTTTTATACAATCCTCAAGTGTGTTCGTTTGATCACGATAATATCGTTAACCGTAAAACAGTGATTATTATTTTTACAAATATCATTTTAGAAATCAATGGCTCTTGACCCTCGAACCCGCGATTGAAAGGACGAATTTTAACCGTCAGTCTATATATTTCGTGCCACGATTGACTTCCAAAACTAGGCTATACAACCACATCAAAAATTCTCACAGGCTCCTAAAATTAACGAACTAGATCCATATATTACTTGAAACGACACTGGAGTTTTTCACTCACAATGGCGCTATCAAAATTCCCAGTTCGTTTCAGCTGTCCCGAACGGGCAACACTGCGCAGTTTGTCATGTCACAACGCATAACTTACGGACTGTGACATGTGAATCAGCAAAATGGGAATTTATGGAACTGAAACCCGCATGTCTGTCGCTGTATTAATGTTCTTTCACTATTACATTGCTATGAAAAAGTGTTACAATGTTGTAAATATTTTATCGTGCTTTCTATATCGTTTTAATGGAGAAATAGCGAACGACCAGTCCATCGGTTGTTAAATGGAAAATGCTGTCCATTGACATTTGTAACCTTTGACTTTGATAATCGTCCTATGTCGCGGCGTGGCGTAGCCGCATGGCGTAAGGTCTGCGGGCCTCAATGAACCCCTCTTTACCCGGGCAATTCCCTCAGTGGATGCACTGTCCACCGGCGTTGTTGGCTGCCGTTAGGCATCGGTGTAGCCTTTGGTCTTCATTGACCGCGCTAAGCTGCTACTGCAGATTTAGTTCCTCAATGGTCGGGAGACACCAGTCCCTCGAGTTCACGAGGGAGCGGACGCCCTTCGGAAGGTCGAGCGTGAAGGGTGCGAAGCCTCCAAAAGGAGCGTGTGGTCCGTTATCAGCGCGCTCGTTTCTAGTTTGTAACCAACCCCGGATAAGATCTTACTTAAGCTACCTAAGTCCTACCCAAAAGTTAGCCACAGATTTGTTTCTGGGAACTAAGACTCATTTGATCCCTTTGACTCAAGAGTACAGAAGTGCTTAACACTGCTCTTATTAGGCAGAAGTAGGTCGGACCGCAAATGGCTCTACTATCTTCTTATTTCATGTAAGTGTAGATTTTGAAATTTCTACTACAGACTCTAGTTCGATAAATTATATGTTCGTGATAATTTTGATCTCCAGAAAGACTAATACGTAATACACTAAATATGTCACAAATAGAGATGAAGAATATCATTCCGAAAGTTGAACCCGCATTTCAATTGACCCAACCGGACATCTTTGTGCGATGCGCATTTATCATGTCACAACGACATGTGAATCAGCAAATTGCGAATTTATAGAACTGAACTCGCTTGTTTATTACCATCGCTGTCTGCTTTCAATTCTGTTGCCGTAATAGCATTGTTATTAATGTTTGTGCCACTATTAACCTAGTTTTGAATGAGGTTAATAGTATTGAGATCTGATTTATCGACGTGTTTTGTTAGTTGTGTTCGATTGGATATTGTGAAAGTATTAAATAAAATTTCAATATACTTATGTTTTCAGTATTTATTATTATACCTCCTTGATATTATTTCTTTACTATTAGGATCGGGTTTTCTTCCCGACTATAAAATGTTATGCGTCTTTTCAAAAAAGACGTATATGATTAAATTTTAAATTGATGGAATTCACACGTATTAATGCCAGTATCCGATCAACAAAACTTGATATGTACCAATAAGTAACATGAATATTTAATTTTATTAATTTAAAAATAATTATTGAAAACACAAAACACACATGATTTAAAAATAGTTTGTTTATTGCATTATATTTTTAACACTAATAAAACAAGATAAATTTTATTTTTCCTCATTCCTTCTCTACATTAACTTTTAACAATGCGATAACTGTTCGTGAGCGCAGTATCCGTGAAAAGGATATAAAGTTTTCACTTCATGTATAAGGATTCCGTAAAACTATTATCTACGTAAGTTTTACTTATACTATACCTACATTTTCAATTGATCGTGACCATACTATCGTCTGCACCACATTATCATCTTTCAGAGTAGGCAAGTGGGAAATACTCACGTATAATTGAAGCATTTCCACATCCAAAGCCGGTCATGTGTAGCTGGGGGTACCAGGTGAGCAGGAGCCCGTGGAGTTGGCGCCGTCCGTTGTCTATACAACACACCGCCTCCGCACGCTCCGCCGCCCACGAACAGAGATACACCCGCTGACACGAACTCTGGGCCCGGTTGCTCTTCATGTTCTGAGGTCCTGGTAGGAAATACGTATTTTTTATTTAAAATTGTGATAGTTTCTGAAACGTTTTTTTAATATTGTACGTTTTATTACATCTTATGGACCTGTTCATACTGATTTATAAATTGATTATAATCAATTTTATAAATCAGTATGTGATACAATCAACGTATCACATACTGATTCTATTCAAGATGGTGTTAATATTTGAAGCGGGTATTGAAATATATATCATAGATACTATATGATATATATTTTAATCAATATGAACATTAATAAAATAATAAAATTTTAGTTATAAATTCATTGAAACGTTCTCTGCAACCCACATGAATTTACGTAGCTATATAGGTGTATGTATTAAAGACACATTTTGGCAATAACACAGATACTTAATCCATTTCTAGGTGAAAAGAAAAACAGTAAAATTATATGAATACAAAAAAGAAAAAAGACATGTCAAGATTTTCTAGACGAATTGTCCTAAGAGCAGAAAAACCACTGATTGCGATGACGTCGTAAGAATAAACGGAAATTGTAGATCAATAATAATAGAAAGAAAACTACTCATACGCGACCCACATTTAGACAGATCAAAGCAGCCAATATTTCCACTGAATTTCCTTCGACAAACCTCGTTGAGATGAATCGTTTGACATATCCTCGTATCAACTTGAGCCTTGGAAACATAAGGATATATTTTGCAGATACAATTGAGGTCATAATATTATCTGTACTTAAATATTGTATTTGATCGATTGATGAAAAATAGTACCGTATATTTTCATAAGAAACGTATGACAAAAGTGTGATGGATGGCGTGATGTTGTTTCACACCATTGTGACATTTTTCTGATGGAGATGAACTAGATGTTTGGATATGTATAACTATAAAAAACAGAATAAAATATTTAGTTATATTCTGAAAAGTGACCTAGTAACGATTAGGTCGTTCTTTTTCAAAAAGTCTACATTTAACACAGTATTTTTAATTTAAATTTCTATGTACCCCGTTTGAATTATTCTGTATCATTTATACAAATTACCCGCTTCCCTTTGAAATAAACGCAATATTACAATTCAATGAATCCCCGAGGAATCTCCAAGATAATGTAATTAAGACCATCTGTTCGTTTAATTGTGTATGCATTAAAAACAAACTCTCGCCATTTTCATTTCGTTTCATAATTGTTGTGCGAAATGTCTGCGAAATTAGTTTCTGTTATTACAATTTGCTACACGATACTTTTCTTAACGAAGGTTAAAATTCATTTAGTTAAAATTGTTTGGAGTAAAGACGAGCTCTATTGTTAGAAAGAGCTGGCCGATTTGATTTTAAGCATGAAAATTGCCTAAAATAAATTCATTTTCATTTATCTTACGTAAAGGTGTGTAAGAAGTTTGTGATCTATATATTTGTTTATGTACGCTTATGCATTAAGGGGTATTTTTTTTATTTGAAAATAGCAAATAAACATGTTCTCTTAGACAATATGAAAATTAGCTACTGCCGTCAGTAAACATTTTTTTAAACATAAACGCCATCTATACTCATAGCCCCACACTAGGATTTTCTCCTGTGTCGCGGGTGCCATGGACACACAAATACGAATACACAAACACCCAGACCCAGAACAGAACTCAAAACTCATCATTCACATTTCTGTCTGGCCGGGAATCGCACTCGGGACCCACTGCGCGTCAGACCGGTATGGTGACCGCTCCGCCACGCGTGTCGACAAAACTAAGAGAGAGAAACTAAGAGCAACAGAATGTTTTAAAGAGTCAATACAATGTAACAAAAAGCAGCCGATAAACATCTGATATATAAAAATGAAAATAACTATCAATCTATAGCTGACACGCTGTTTTCGACGCCGTTACTGATTAATGATCCGTATCTGATGGCTCTGAGGTGCTTCCGATGATTTACTGCTAGCCCGTCGGAAGAGCTGAATATATATCCACCAGGCACGAATAGGAAATTCAGTCTGGGCGTGTAATTTAGATAAAATTATATAATAGCAAAGTCAGCATTAATCCGTTATTATAACTTGTTGGAGCATAGTATTTTTAGATCTAGACAATATTAAAAAAAAAATGTTAAGAAACTTTAAATTTAATTAAAAACTGTTAACCGTCAATGATCGAGTTATATAATGTAGTATTTGGTGTTTATACGTACCGTTTATACGATTGGGGTAAGGACGCTGTCTACACTCATAGCCCCACAGTAGAATTTTCTGCTGTATCACTGGTGCCATAGACACACAAAGACGAATAGACAAACACTCAGACCCAGAAGAGAAATCTAAACTCATCATTCTCGTTTCTGTCTGGCCGGCGATCGAACTCGGGACGCACTGCGCGTCAGATCGGTATAGTAACCGCTCCGCCTCGCGGGTCATCAGTCGATAATTTCTATATAGTTACATACATGAGTAGCTGAATAGTTTTAGTAACTTTAATGCATCAGGCTATTTGTATTAGTCTTTAAATAAGAAGTAATACAATCAGTTACATCTTAGAAGGTTGGCAAACCTTTATGATTCAATTACGAAGGCACCACCGTCATACCTATTTCTAGGGATAGCGATAATTATTGCTATTATCTTCTTGATCTGGTAAGGAAGACACGGTTATCCGTGCAACAAATTAGTCCTCTAGACCACTTACAAGCAGGCGGATTACATACTCGTTTGCTACTGACATTTAAAAAAATACAAATAGTAATAAACAGCAGTACTGTTATAAAAAGAGTGTCCATTACCACAAAGCGAGCAAATATACAAGGTATATGAAGAAAAAACGGCTATCAATCAATCGGTTTTCCTTAAAGCCAATAAATGGTTCGAATCAATCATACAAAATCTGCGCTTGCGAACGATGTTTTATGAGCTTATACAGAAAATCTCTTACTACTATAACTAGTACAAATTCAATGCCATGGCAATAACGATATCTTTCCATAGGTGGCTTAATATCTGCAACTAATATGACGCGATTAGAAAGCTGTCGGAAACCCCTACGACCCTCACACCCTCTACGACACTCTACTTGAGGTCTGCGAGACTTTTTCGAATTTCTAAACTACAACAATAGTGTAAGTTAATCATTGATCAACAATTAATTAGTAAACGGTGTAACTGGACACCTTTCTACGTTGGTTCTGACTCGACTATAATTTTTTTGTATACAATATTCCGCCTACCCACTCTAGTGCTCACAAAATGCATATTGTTCAAATTCATTTCTCAGTAAGTGAAATCACTTAATCTTTTTGAGAAAATAAAGAATCTTAAATCATAACTACAACTGTTTTTTTCTCCGTGAAGTTTTTAAATCTACTTCCGAATGCACCATTACCTCAGATAGTACCGTGTGACTCACGTTGTCAAAAAGTTGCCTACCGCTGGATTAGATGTTAAGGAATTAGGTCAATTACGCTTATGTGACAGACTAGATTTCCCACGAGATTTCGGATTGTTTCGAAGATTGTGATACGGAGACTTGAACGTTGTAACATATGATATATCATTAGAATCGTGTCAGTTTGAAGAGTGATATAGACTATATAATTTTACAAAACACTATGTAAACAGGAAAAAAGGGGAGTGGCACCCCTCCAAAAAGTCCTTTCGTTTTTTATAAAATGACAATTGTGTTGTATGCGTTGATAACCTTGGTTATGATAGATTTTTGATTTCTCGTCGTTATCCAAGAGTTAATCAGAAAAATATATAATATTGTAAAGCAGTAGAGTTTGTTTGGTTCAACGCGCTAATCTCAGGAACTACTGGTTCGAATTGAAAAAATATTTTTGCGTTGAATAGTAAGTTTATCGTCGAAAGCTTTAGGCTACATAACATCTCGCTTTGTTTGTTTATTTTAAAACAGATTTTCTCTTATAAAACTGCGTGGCACAGCTAGTTAAAAATATATGTTTTTTTATTGATAAAACCACATTCACTTGTACAAGTCACACATACATACATCCACCAAGACACGAGAAACCATAGACATTGATAACATTATATCAGTGTATTAGCGCTAATTATTAGCTACGACTAAACATTATTCTAATAATATACTTTAATATGATCAAGTTAGTGATACAAGAATATTCTATAACGTTTAAAATAATTTAATTAGATATAGGAACGTAAATTACATGTGTTTTATAAAAAAAAAAACGAGTATCTTTTGAAGAAACACAATTTTTCTCACGAAGGAATAACAAATGGAGACATCCCTTTAGAGAAGCAATTTGGAACGCGAACATAATTATAAATACAGGAAATCTCTTGAGGTTTTGAGGTTACTTTCTTACAAGTATGTACACGACAATTTTTCGTGGAATTTATTTTGCAAGGTTGGTTGGGAACTCTGTTATTATACCTACACCTTGGTTTAGCTGTATTTTTGTTTCATTGCTTTGTGTTCTTTTCCATGAAATGATATATTTTAATTAAATAAACAATACTGTTTGTATTTTATTCTATTTCTATCAAATTAGAGTAGCAACCTTAGTAGGACCGGAGAGGTACAGCCCCGAAACAAGTTTCTAGCGTGAAGCAATTCTTGCTTTTTCGTTGGAAGAATGTAATTGCCGGCTCAATTATAATGAAGCGATCATTTTTTCTCGGGAATACCAACGCACCTGAACGACTTCAGATATAACTCGTGTTCTATATGAAGCTGCTTACCGTGTATAGGCGGCCGCGACCACTTACCATAATGTGGATTGCTCAATTGCTACTTCAGTCTGATAAAACTAGTAACATTGTTAAAAACATAGAAAAAAACGCGCCGAAAAAAAATTTTTGTTTTAATTATATATTAATATGTAAATTTAATTTTACGCTTGTACGAGTTTTTGTCAAAATAGTCAAGTAAATGTATTAATATATGTATTTATAGATTGGTCTATTTACTAGCTTTTATTCGATTCATCCATCTATCTATTTTCGCCTGTATCCAGGTGCCATTTTTAAAAATTACATAGCCTATATCACTATGCAAACTAAGACGATTCTAATGATGTGTCATACGGCAAAATCCTATAAGCCGTTTGGGCTGTAGCGCGTGGCAAAGAAATGAACATACATACACACGACCCGCGTGGCCGAGCAGTTACCATACCGATCTAACGCGCAGTGGGTCCCGGGTTCGATTCCCGGCCAGACAGGCATCTAAATTTCTGAATAGAAATAAATTTCTGTTCTGGGTCTGGGTGTTTGTGTATTCGTCTTTGTGTGCCCATGGCACCCACGAAACAGGAGAAAATCCTAGTATGGGGCTGTGAGTGTAGAAAGCGTCTACACGCTCGAAAAACATTACCTTCCTTCTGACGCAGTCGGGTAAAACACACACACACTTTTTTATCTTTAAACTTACGTCTGATGTGGATCGAAGCGGGAATCAGGGGGAGCCCGAGCGCCGATCAGACACATCATGGAGTCAGGGGGAGCCAGTACTCGCAGCTGCAGAGCTGCTCGAGGGTACCACCATCTTCTCTCCTCAATGGCTACAGCGACCTAAAAAAAAATCTCTATTTAATTCCAGTGTTTATACTGTATGGTTGTGTGTAGTTTATGATCGTACTCATTGACTTATTATAGGTATAAAATGCCTAGGGGTTTCATATGAGTTTAAGTAATGTAATATAACTTAAATTTAAATATAATTTGAAACAAACAGACAAACAAAAGTACCAAAAATGTAATTAATTATATTATACCTTATCCTAAGTGCTCTAACCTTTTTGGACACGGAAACTGTCACTATTATTATATTTGTTAACGTCATAAATTAATACAACACTGTGTTAAAAAGTTTGGTGTGCATGCCTGGGATCCGGCGTGAAAGAAGAATGCATATGATTGATCTTCAATTGCTGATTCCACTCATATGAAGTTACCAACAAATATACATACATACATAGTCATACCTGAGGTGAGTGAGGTAGTCCTCAGGGGTAGCAACGCAGGGTGCGTTGCTACCCCTGAGGACTACCTCACTTACCTACTTACGTTGGTACGCCCCGGATAAGCATATCTCACATCAGTCTATGTCAGAACACAACAATGCATAACACTATTGTTATTAGGTGAATGTAGGCGGTGATTTTGACGACCCACGTGGCGGAGCGGTCACCATACCGGTCTGACGCGCAGTGTGTCGCGGGTTCGATTCCCGGCCAGACAGATATATGAATGTTGAGTTTAGATTTATGTTTTGTGTCTGGGTATTCATGTATTCGTCCTTGTGTGTCCATGGCACCCACGACACAGGAGAAAATCTTTCTGTGGAGCTATGAGTGTAGAAAGTGTGTTTGGTGATGCTTCTGGACTCGAACCACAAAGAGATCTACCACCTTTTAATATTGGAAGGAAAAGCAGACGAGAAAACCATTAATATTATAGTAAGTAACCGAAATCCATCGTTTACACACTCAATTTATTCGGAGATAAGAATAATGACACCACTTAACTCGGTAGCTGACGATAGCTTCTTCCTGAATGTTCTAACGACGTTGGTTTTGCTAACCCTAAATAGTTGGGTATGTGTACTTTACATAATATCCATGAAGAATCTAAGTTATCCTATACGGATATGAATGAATCTTACAAATTTACATAAGTAGCCAATATTGTTAATGATTACGAAATGTCCCTGGGCGGCAGTAGCCACTCACCATCAGATAAATAGAAAAGTTTATTGATCATAACAAAATAATTCCACATTGTAATAGAAATGGATAGGACAGCAAAGCTGGCTCAAACTGATGATGAAACAAGTGGCTAAATCGATTTCCAATAGAATGGTCAGAGCAGCCGCTCTAATAGTTCCCTTTAACCGACAACAAATTGCCTCTCATTAGTTCGCCGTTGATTAAATCCAACGATACTGGAGTGTACAGTCACCGTGCCAATTTGGAACACTTTGTCTCCTGCAAATTGGTCCTGGTTAACCTTTTGTGGGGCACCAAACAACCATTAAACATTAGCACAGGTAATTGTTGAACAAGCGACATAGAAATAATTTGTTGGATTTTATGTCGCTGCAACTTTTTTGTTGGTAGAAGCATTTGTGGTTCGACTCTGGAAGCACTACCGCCATATCCATTTCTATCCAACAACATGAGTGTTAAGCGTTGAAGTATTCTAGCCTGAAGAATGTGCTTAAGGAGCTAAACTTTTACGAGCCGTTCCAACATAATCCTTAGGGGTAGCAACGAATGTCCCACCGGGGCATCCTCCGGTAGGACTGTATTCGTATCTGGAGTTATTTAAAGATTTCCATGGGTCAGTATCCCTCTGATCGTTAGAGGTCACTGAATTACTTGTTGGTTTTTACCACAAAAGTAGACGCTATATATCTCATTGCTAGATACTAGTTAGTCTCCCCCAATAACTGGTGATTATTGAGCGACTTCTAACGTCGGGATGTTTCAATGTACATTGGTTAGCAGCTAGCCCGTGCACTTGTAATGTAAGCTTTAATACTCGTTTTAGTTCAAAATTATGCAGGTACATAGCATGTATTTTCTTTTAATATTGTTAATATGCTGATAATATTATGAGATCAGAAAATGTCCACCATGCACGTATAAATTAAATCCAACTTTCCCACTATAGAAGTACTTACTTACGGGAATATGTATACACAAAACTAAAGTTCAAACTACACCAAAAATTTCTTCTCCGCTTAAGCGTAGCGGAATTAGAACGCTACGCTTAAGCGTAGCGTTCTAATTCCGCTACGCTTATGCTACGTTCTAATTCCCAAAATTATGGTCAATATTCATGTCAACCGAACATTAAAACGTCTATAAAGCTAATTGGAAGGGCGACGATTAGGCGTAAAATTTGTCAAGAGAAATTGGTCTGGTTAATAGTTGTAGGCCGCGAGAAGCGCCCACGACTGTTAATTGGAGTTTGTGACTGTGTTAACAAATGTGTAGTATGATAAATGTATGGCTTTGTATGAGAATGTATGAAAATCTATGAAATTTATAAAAAACCGTGGGACTCGCGCACGAAGTGTTTCGTATCTTTAAGAAAGTATAAAAATCGCGTATTGTATGGGAACCCCACTTAAATGTTTAATTTATTTTAATTCGCTTATTAATTTTTAAAGTGAATATATAACTTAGTATACTGTGAACATTTTAATCGTCTATGTGTTGCCGTTATTAATATCGAACAAAAAATACGTTTGTGGTATGAGGGGTTCTACTTTAAATATACCTATAGTTTATTCTCGTTAGTGTTTGTTGTATTAGCGGCCGCAGATTACATTGCCTGTGACAATTTCAACTGGTTAGCTATCACGGTTCATGAGATACATCCTGATTAAAGACAGACGGACAGCGGAATATTTGGAATAGGGACCCGTTTTTACCCTTTGATACCGAATCCTAAAATCACCCCGTATATTTTATTTTATACATTGAAATCTGTTCTTACGCGTAACATTAAAGTTTCTACATACGTACATACATACATATACATATTTGCCAAAATTTAAATTATTGGTTGCCTCTGAAGCATTACGTCCGTCACACGGCACTTCGGAATATTCAGACCCGGGAAGTGGCGTAGCTTTTAACACTAATTATAAAAGACGATTCAATTAATTATATTCACCAGAAAATTTACTACAATTACTACCTAATAACTATGCAAAAGGATTTTAAATATTTCTCACTTAAGGTAAATTAATGTTTCGCCGTTAATTGTAAACATTTTTAACGTGTCAACATTTTTTTACATTTGCCATTGAATACATTTTTAACTAGTCTTTCATAAAATTTTAGTTTTTTTTTTTGGTTTAAGAAGTATAGCAACATACATTGATTATTATTATTTTTTTTTATAAATATGAAATAGCAAACGAGCAATCAGCCCACCTGATGGTAAGTGGTTACTGCCGCCCATGGA
>DWNE01007459.1:0-12237 GCA_018249875.1 Cecropterus toxeus | reverse complement strand
AACGCATCTGCGATACACTTCATATAGTTGTTCCCCCCCCCCCCCTATATCTCCTCTATATGAAGCTTCAAACCCCTGTTCTATATGAAGCTGCTTACAAATGTCCACGGGCGGCAGTTACCACTTACCATCAGGTAGGCTGCTTGCTCGTTTGCTACTTCATATTTATAAAAAAAAATATCTATTGTCAATGTGGTCAATGGCGTCCAAAAAACACTATGGCTTTACATAAAACCATAACCCTGAATAAGATCTATAAATACTACTTTTCGAGTGAATCCGCCTTATCCCTGTTTCATCAGGACACATTTAGAAGAAATACCTATTTGAATAATGTGTCATGAATTACTTAGGTATATTATTAGGATATTTTTTTCTATAAATATCTTCTTAAGGCACGATTTATACGAGTAAATTTGCAGAAAAGTCTATTGGTTATTACACTCGCTTTAAGAAAAAATACCACACGCACTTTTCAATAAATTAGGGCACCCAAATATTATTATAGATAAATTATTTTTGAATAGTTGACACGATTCTGAAGGCAACTCGATTTCAAGCGTGCCATTAACTGAACTTAAACTGCTGAGTTCTAGTAAACCTCCCATCGGGGTATATTAAATGCTTTCCAATTTACTTGCAATGATCTAATAATTGTAAAAACCAGGTGGTGGAATCAGTGTATTTGGAATAGGGAAGAACCACCGCAACACCTATTTCTAGCGTAAAGAATTTCTTATAGTAGTCCTCAAGACATCACATCTCTGATCGACTTCAGATAGAACCCCTGTTCTATTTATATGAAGTTGCTTTTACATAGATGTCCAGATGTGCAGTGAATACTTACCAACAGTTGGCAAACACTCTCGTATGCTACTTCAATGTAATAAAAACAATGTATATATAACTTTTATTTTTTCAGAAATATGTTAGTTGAAATGTTATATATAGACAAAGCACCTTTCAATTCTTCATATCTTAGGCCTATTAAACATTTAACTTGCTTTAACGGTGATGATTATAACAATGAAGGAAACCAAATACCTAAAATTATTTTTTCTTCTTATATTCTCAAAGATTTTTGAAGTCTACTCATACATATTTGATCGACGTTGTAAACTATATTCTTGTACGAAACGTGTCCAATAGTGATACAATTAACATAAAATCAATTCTTAGTAAGAATACATTAATACTTAAAGTGTGGCAACGAAGATGTGTAAAGATCAATCACCCCCGAGTACCAGCGCAATTGACTTACCCACTCTTATCGGGGGTTGAGGGTGAATGTAGACAACTTAATTAGAACCGGTTCAAATAGTGCGAGTCACCTTCTCAAGGTGTGTAAACTTTTCTATACAAACACTTTACTATCTAATTATCTACTTAATTAACCGTTTAATTATATACGTGATATATAAAAAAGGCACACAGCCGTAACAGTAATGTTAAACGCTGTTGTGTTTTGATATGAAAGTTGTGGTAGCGGAAACATACTTATACGAGGCGTTCCAACTTAGTCCTCAAGCGTAGTAAAGCCTCTGTAGTTAATCTCAAGTAAGATTATGATGTGAGGTTGATTACAGATATCCATGAGCGGTAGTAGCCAGTTATCATCAGGTGGACTGTACGCTCGTTTGCTACTTCAATATTATAATTTATTTAATACATTATAAACATTTCATTTTCATTTTCATAACAAATGAATATGATCAATTAGAGACATGGAAATTTTAAACACGAGACTAGTGCGAGATAAAAGCGATTGTAACGAAATATAAAGACAAACGCGAGACGGATGCAATAAAAATGCTATATAAACACGACATCCGTTTACTGTGTATCTTATTTTATACAAACGCTCACCCTATTGTTCAATTATAACAGCGATATAAAACAATTTAATCTCGTCTTCTGTCTACAATAGTAGAGATGCCAATGTGTCGCGTTACAACATACACCTGAAAAGCAACAATGAGTCTATATTGCAGACAGAAATACCGTTCTGTGTCCTTATTAATACTCATTTACACTCAGTTACATTTTTTATAAGAATGAAGTAGCAAACGTGCATGCAGTTCACCTGGTAGTAAGTGGTTACTACTGCCTATGGACATTTGTAACAAAGTTCCGATTGAACGAGGTTTCTATCTAAAATTAATCTTAATGCGTTGTTACTTCCGAGGACTAAGATGGTCATCTCCTATGAATGTGAACCATCAACCATACCCTTCCACCGAAAAACTTGAACTACTTCACGCTTAAAATTGGTAAGCGAGGTAGGATTAAAATAAAATAAGCTGCTTTCTCGTTTATTGCTTTCGTCGTATAAAGAACTTAGTACGAATATATGAAAATCATGAAAGTATGTAAAGTTTCCGCGAACAAATAACTAACTGTCATTACAGATCGAGAACGGTATTAAACTAAATTTATCCCTTCCACTTCCGGGAGTAAAATGTAGTTAGCTCTCCGGTCACATAAATTTTGACACAATTTTATTCTCATTTCGCCGCGAACCAGTTTTAATCGGATTATTCATATTGTAGTCATTCCCAGCTCTACGTTTGAGAAAGAACAAATTTATTGTCAGCACTAGTTGGAGAGAAAAGAATAAAAGTGGGAAATATTTTAATACCTTCTCTTTTAAGGATTAGATTTAGTGATTACTCAAGTCTAGATCTCTGGATAGATGGTCAATGTTACTGCTAAAGTAGGTATCGTAGACTTAGTAATTTGAAATTGCAATGTCTTTATCGTAATTATCATTAACTTATGACTTAATACTGCGCATGTGTCTTCGTTTTAAGATTACTTTAAAGTTCATTTTTTATGTTTATTTTATAAAATTAATGCAGTCCACCTAACATCAAACCCAGATAAGATCTTTCCAGGGTCTTACCACAGAGTTTGGCCGCAGGTGTATTTTTAAACCTAAAGAATAAGTTAGAACGCCAGGGATAAGTTTGTTGTTATTAGGTAGGAATAGGATAAGGTAGAATCTTAATTACTATATGAAAGTTTGTAGACTTATTAATGGCATAGCTATTGATTCAAACCTTTACAACTCCTTCAGGTGAGCTTCAAGTTTATCTGAACTGTGATAGCATAGTATGGACTTGGAGAAATTCTTTAAGATCAGTTATGTATATTGTAAAAAATAAATATCTATCATGATTCCTCTCCTATTAAAATTTGTATCGGTTTAAGCTTTCTCAGATTAACCCGTACAATCATTAATCAGCCTTAACACTGTTATAATGATAGAAATAAGCGTTGCCACTGGACAGGAAACACTAAGTCTTCTACGACGTTCAAACTCTATTTTAAAAGTCTACTCTATTTTGAAAAGTGTTATATTGCACTTGCAAATCAATAGTTTCGAAAATTTTGGGTAGGTATCTCTCAAAACTAACGTTATGACAATAGTGACAAATGACACTCATGGCACGCGCCGTGTCAGCCCTCATCCCTCCCCGACGCTCCTCTCAATGCGGTTCCTCCTCGATTTGCATAAGTTTTAATCAAAGAAGTTCACGTCCTTGAATTGTACCACTTCTCTTATGGGTAGGGTTGGCAGAATCGTCTAAAATGTACATGTCATAAATTTTAGAATTAATGATGTTTATAATGAATGTACAAATAGTGATGCGTTTTTTTTGCTAAGCTACATATAATAACGATTTAGTTTATTTGTTGATTGTACATCTAAAGCAAATAACTATGACAGATATGTTACAAACGCAATAAGAATCGATAATAGCTGAGGTTATTATATCTTAGGTCTATTTAAATTTATAAACTTTGTGAATGTACCAACCCTAACAAGAATACCCTCGAGAGACCTCTCAAGCTTCTTAATCTTTAAGAGTCATTTTAATTCGACGTCGAACAAAGTTACATTTGACGTTTCCAACAACTGAAGTAAAATTCATTTGGCAATAGCAGAGGTTTCTGATTTGGGAATACTTTCATAAAATTAATAAAGTTTGATAGGCTGCGACTGCGATTTGTAATATATATTATCTTAGTATTTTTTATAATACATTACACAGACATAAGTTCATATATGAATAAGTTACTTAGTTACTTAATACATTTTGGGACAAAGACAAAGGAAGTTTACCAATAAATGCTAGCATTACTACCCACCCGATTAGTTACCCTCATGCCATAAACCGAACCACAGGTTCTTTAAAATCGGAGATAATTCACCTGGAACCCATCCGATGGACATCTATAACAAACTTCTTGAACATAGAGCCCTAACTGAAGGCTTACGCGTTTTGACACCGCGATAAAAGAGTTTTACCGACTGTTTTATGCCTTGAATTCGTAAAGTTTTTCTCTTCAAACATTCCGTAAATGTACCAACAAGTACAATGTTCCTAAATAACCTTTCCAGTATCCAGTTCCATGACTCTTCGTTATAATTTGATATTGAACAAAGTTACGCTTGATGTTAGCGCGTCGACGCTAACTTTCTTCGCTTATTGTAATTGGGATTCCGAGATTTCGTTTGAATATTTTAACACAATCTGTAAGTTGTTCCACGAAATTTGCTTATTTGTATTATATCTAGATTTAATAATAAACCAACACGCAGTCTAGCTCATAATAGATGAATTTAAGTAAAGCTGTTCAACCCCAGGGCCGCGGGCCACAAGGTGGCCTGCCAACGCAATTGAGTTTGGCCACTGATTGCCAAATAGCATGAGTAGTTAATTCCAGCGCTTCGCTATTGGTTAATCGAAACAAAAAATGACCAGTAACTGTTTTTTTGTCATTATTCTTAATTATCGTTTTTGACAAGTTTATAGGAAGATATTTTATTTTTTTACCATGAAATTAAAGACGTGTGGCTTCCAGACGACCATGGATGAAATTTCTTTTACCCACTTCCATTAACGGTTTGACACCCAATTAACTGACATCGGTAATAGGCTCGAAAAAGGATTACAATCCTATTTGAGATAAGCTAATGCTTCGTATGCCTGAAGTGTATCTTCCTCATCATGTCCTTTAGACCAGAACACAACAGCACTTTAGGCACTACCGTTTGGACAAAAGACGTCTGTCTTTCGTCCAAAAAACGGCCGTGGTGCCATTTAGAGGAACTACAAACAATATGTAATCTAACATAATTTTGCCATCGCAGTTAACAGTTACGTCACTGTGTGACGTTTAGACAGAAGCGCACATATCGTAGTATCTGATTTATCCTAACCCATAGTACCTACATTCTTTTCAACTATCCGATCGTCTTAAGTTCGAAACGTGTTGTTCTTTTTGTGCTTTTTTCGTTATTACTACGCTTTACCCTCAGTATACCACTCTATACTTTGTGCGTGCTTTAGCGTTAATAAGCCAACGTTTTTTTTTTCTTTTTCCGCTTGACACAGGGTCACGTAGACTGTAGACATCTGACAAGTTGTACCTTTCGCAAAGCAGTATTTTGCTGAAATGTACAAGATGTTCGGATATTGCTAACGTTACACGTGTTCTTATGTGTAGACACGGAGGCACGTCCTTGTGTCCCTAATCTAAGACGAGGTTCGTTAGCTAGCTTTCAGGGACGCAATTTGACAGGCGTTACTTTACCGGCCCCAAAACATTCGTACCGCGAGCCATGTTTACACTATGTTTAACGCAGTCTCTATCTACAGAAAATAATAGAAAAAATTTACGAAAACTATTATACTCAGCTTTATGCGCTTTCAAGCTGATTTAACTTTTCGACAGGACTATGATTTATGGTCAGATAATACAATAATAATGTAGATATTAGCAGAATTCTTGAAATTACGTCGCATTTAACGCAGTAAAATATGATTAGACTTAATTATTCATAATTAAAAAGTGCTCTGGTAAATTTTGTTAACGTCAGTGCAAGCATAAGTACAGTTTAATAACTTCTGACGTTTACCGCATATTTACCTTAAATTACCAGCATATTTACCGTAAATTACCCGCATGTTTATCGCATAATAACCCGCTTATTCCCGGGCTCTGTTCGTGCGAATTATACCGCCGCGTACAAAACGTAAACAAAGCTGGAACATTTATCAGCTGGAACCGCTTGTTTTTATGCACCTGGTGATTTTAGCTGCTTATATTATGGAAAATAAAAATATTATGTTTTAGCTTGTCGTTTTGACTGCAGATTGTGATACATAGACCCAAACATAAAATATATCTGCACGTTATTGATGTTTGTGATTATTTTTTCATATTACAACTTATTTCAAATACTTAATCTATCTATAATATTTTATCATTACATATATTCATAATATGTAAAAGTGATATTTAAACTTAAATGCACCGATTTTCAATAGGTCTATTTAAATTCAAACAATGTAAATGGCTTTATTACATGTCTATCACCCATTTATAAATATTTTTGACAACTCAGAAACAGAATATACTTTACAAATTTAACACATTTTACAGGCGCTAATCTTTAAGGGCAATATTTTCAAAACACAGTTCATGCACATAAACTATATTAAACAGTGATACCTTTCGATGCCGACGCTTCCTGTCTTTAACCTATCGATCAATGAGACATCGTTTAATATATATCGCTTGTCTGCCAGTACGAAGACCATCTCTTGTCTAATTGTACCATCGGGATTTATTCAGGTCCACATAATTTGAAGCTTCTTCTTTAAAAAGCAACTCATCGTAAAGAATCCTTCTTTTTCACAAGAAGTAAGCCTGCAAGAAACCTCGATAGTTGCGATAACCAGTGCCAAAGGGCCTCACCTTCGACTCATCGGCATATGGAATGACCACCACAACTTTGTTAACAAGGGACTTGTTGACGATAAATCCGATACCACTTTCGGATAGACGTTTGCCTGCCGCTGATATTAAAAGTTACTGAGGACTTCAGACAATTCCATAATATTCTAATTTAACTTTCTGTTGGTGATCGCAGTATATTTAAAAGTTCACAGAGAGATACTAGTACCCGTCTCCTGGTTAGGATTTCTTAGTCGCTTTCTATAACAAGAGAAGAAAGGGAGTTATGCTAATTATGACTGGCACCACACGGCAAAAAAATATTAAAGAATTATGTAAGTCAAGTCAAGCGCACCTACATTCTTCGACTTCAATGCAAGAACTGTTTAACCTGCTACTCTGTTGTACCAACCCGGTCGACCCATATTTGTTTTACATTCATATCAGATACATTTATAGAATGGTCCCGTTTCAAGTTTAGTGTGAGCTATAGAATAGTGTGTATAGCTCACATTGAACGCGTTACGCGTTATATGATGACAGAAGGCTAACAGCTTGACGACACCTAAATCCGCACTTTACGACCGCCTTACGCCGCGACTTACGGTTATGTCCCACAATGCCTATCAACACCTGATTTTATGTAACTGCTGGATACATTTATATTTATGACGGCTTTATACGAGAGTTATTACGTAATAGTTATTTGTACTCTATTCTGATTGTAGGCAATTATGATCTCATATTACATATTACACTTGTCGTATAGTACAGTCAAAATTGCTCTCGTATTTATTTCATACATGGAAAGCCAATTTACTGACAAACGTTAAAATATTTGTGTGTTAACCCTATGTAGTCTGCATATTGTTGACTGAAAAATCTGTACAAACAACAGTAATTAAAGTAAAAACCGTTTAATAACATCTACTGTTTTAACAAAAAACATTGATCGTGCAATCAAAACTAGCAGAAATCAATGAACAGCACTGAAATTAACGTGTTAATTAATATGTAGTTAAATAATTAATGACTATTCTCACAAATGATTCCTGATACATATTTAAACTTTTCCTCTGACTTGTAACTAAACGAACTACCCATAAAATACAGTTACTTAACTTAAACACTTTTATTTTTCCTAGTTTTTTATAGTTAATGGAAGATCGACTGCAATTACAACGTCGTATAAACGTAAACTTGGTAACGTTAAGTTACCTCGATCAGCGGGAGCTGGCGATTTATCGACAACCATCACTTACTCATTTATTTCAATCGGCTAACGACTAAGGCAGCTATCACACTAGCTATTTTTCAGTGTAACCGTTAACCATTTAGTCGGATTTTCATTACACTTTGACCTCTATAATATAACGACGGTAACGCGACGGAATCGCAGCGCCTTAATCACTTACGCGTATTTATTCATTTGTTTCTCTTTGAATATGTCCTCGTCTTTCAATAACTTTAGCAGCAATAGAACTAATAGTATCTTCATTAGAATCCATGCAATTTGACGTAAAGATTTCTAAAAAAACATTTTACTATCCACTGTACTGCGCCATTCGAACGACTTTAGTACGTTTCCTCAAATCAATTCAAAACAATTATTGTCTAGGTTTCCGCCCATACATCACAATACACATTAAAGGTACGTTTGCGCTTTTTTAGCGATAGCAATTTACTTTGTAATGACGAGCGAAAACGTTAATAAGGATTATTTTGAGAAAACGTAATAAACTCATACTAAGAGCAATTGCAACATGGCGGCTTTGCAGTTTGAACATCGATTACCCCTAAAATTCGACGATACAGCTGTAACTTAGTTGTAATATCGCCTGCGCCTAGAAATCGCATGTCTGATGGGTCTCTAACGCCGCCATTCTCAAGTAAAACGGATGCTGTGAGATGCGATCTGCGTCAGTAATCGAGCGAATTATTTACCCTCTATTGTTTGAAAGGTCTCTCAGGGTGACTCGACTCGCAGATATTTAGTAAGGGCTTGTGATTGACTTTCCTTTTCCTTTAGGGTTTGTACAATTATGTTTTGGGTAACGTATTTTTACTTGTAAGTAGCTATCCCATTTCGCAACAAACAGCCTGGTAACAGACAAACAGACAAAACGACAGACGAACAGCGGAGTCCTTGTAATATGATATCGTTTTTACCCTTTGAGTACAGAACTCTAAAAAATAAGAAATCAAGGTTCATCTTAAATATTAGAAGCATCGCTGTAACTGGCTCTTTTTATTAATTATTCTCAAAGTTATTAGAAAACCGTTTTGCCAACTTCTTTTACAGAGAGTGACGTTAATTATAAGGTAAATTTAATTAAGGTAGGTTTGCTGAAATTTTTCTCAAAGATGTGTAAAGCCTTCCAACTAGCATTCATCTAGGTCTAAAGGTAAAGAGTGTAATGGTGATAAAAGTCTTTGGAATTCGACTCCACCACTTATGTGGCACCACTTATTACGGCTCAAGTTAAACATCCGTATCAAACTGGTCGTATCGTGTTTAAACAATCTTGTAAAGGGATAGTTACACAAGGCATTCGAATGTAATCCTGTGGATTGCTATGAACGTCAACAACGTTTACCAGTGACCATAAATTATACTTTATGCCCTAATGCAAAATAAACTTACTGTGGCAAAAACCGAAATTGTGTTTGTATTTCTAGCATTATCTCATAGCGCACGTTTTAATGATACATAATATTAATGGTATCCTATTATAGGAATCGTTACTATTTATTTCTCTAGTTGATAAACTATGTTATTAGGAGTTAAGTATTTAACTGGAATTGCCGAAATTTTGAGTTCCGGCCCTTTCGTACCCGCTGTGTGATATCTTTCGATATGCAGTTGTTACTACTTCAGTTAGGTTTTTTTACTATAGACTCCTTCGTATCCGCCGAGGATTTATCGAGATATTCTATTACAAACGTAACACTCGACCATTTTGCAACGAAATGAACGCTATTGCGATGCGATCAGCGTCAGTAATGGACCGAATTATTTACCCTCTATTGTTTCATATCCGTCCGCGTGATTCATATCCGAATCTATTTCAGCGCGATTTTAATCAAGATTAAGGCGTTGAATAGTGCTAGTTTATTAGCGAATATTTGTCTAATAAAGAAATATACTTATACCTAGTACAATGCAAATGACGCCTTCTACAATCACAATACAATTCTAGGTATACCTGCGTCGTACATTTTATGCTATCTTGACTCGTAGAAGCTATGTAGTTGCTGAAGAAGCAAAAAATAATTCATAAATACCTTAATCCAGAAGAGAAGTCTTAATTTATTGCTAAGATGTAAACAAGGGATTGAATAGAAAAACCTTTTTGAAACACGGGACACCTTACCTGTTAGCGGGTATTAAATAATGCAGTATTCAGTCTGATTTTAAATGGTCAGTACGGTTTGGCGACATCTGTACCGGCTTTAAATAGACCAGGAATCCTACCTAAGGCGATTACAAATACATAGCTGTCCATTGGGACTAAGTTCGACTATTAGTAGCAACCTTGCACACTGTGCAAACTGGAATACAACTTACACCACCGTTGTAGGGAGGAAATAAGTGTATATTGCACCATTTTCCATATTACTGCAATGATTATTTAAAAATATTAACAAGCTCAAAACGGCTAAGCCGCGATCTCTTGTTCTTGAGCTCTCATCCTAGTAGTTCAAAACGGTACAAGTTTCATGTCACACGTAAATTTGTTCCAATATGTGCTTCAAGTACCTAAAGGTAAAATTTTTGACGAATGCTTGTGCGATTTGCGTATTTATAATACTTTAGTGTCTTTGACACACTGACAACAATTTTTAAAGTTGTTGTTAGCATCGTTAAATAGTACAAAATTATGTATTATATTGTGGTCCGTACATTTTATAAGTTATAACGATAGTAAAACAACAGTAGTAAATCAATGCATAATCTAAATTTTAACAGTCGCTATAACTGTAAAAGTTTTTTATCCGTTACTGGACTTGCATCTGCTCAAATTGCTCCAACATATTTCATATACTTTAATGAAATTAACAAACAAAAGGAAAAAAATTAGGATGGTGGAACCCTTTGTGATATGACCCATTAGGAACCAACGCCACTAGATTCCTGCCTTTTAACAGTGTTAAGCGCTTCTGTGGTCTGGTTTGAAGGGTGGGGTAAGGGATACATACTTATCATACAGACACGTACTAACTTAGTCCGGATAGGAACGCATCTGTGACTAAGACTAAGTAAGACTCTAATCGTATTTGGCGTTGATTATAGGCGGGAGTGGCCATTTATCATCAGATGCAGATCATCTGATGATAAGTGGCCACTCCCGCCCACGTTCGTTTCGCGTTCGTTTGCTATATTTATATTATAAAAAAATCACTTCTAAACATAGTGTTCAACATTTTCCATAGCAGTGAAGCACGTCGCGTTATTCCGCAATAAATCATCGCGTACAGACGCTACACTTGCCGTTTGAACGATTTTTAACAAGCCTTGGAAATGTATTTCAGATTTTCGATCTTCAGCTGTTTTTGAATAGAAATAGAAACGTTTGTTCGTTCTTTACGTACCTATTTTTGATGGTTTCAACGTTTGAATAAGTGATAATTAAAGCAAATCGAATTACATTCGAGTGCTCAATACCCTTAATAAAGCTGTAGCGACGCTCATTCTGTAGATTATATTTAGGTTTCGTAATTTTCAATTAGCACATAAATACAGGTAGAACGTTTTCGAGTAGATTTATTTCATTTATCCTCGTTTCGTTGACAAAACTTTTTGCGGAATATCGAATGTTTTATTTCGTACATATTATTGATTAATATTACACAGAATGATTGAGTGATATTCAAATTATAATATTACTTGATGGATGATATTAGCGATATAATTGAAGTGTTAAAATATATCTTATCAAAATGTCAGATTATTTTAGGCGCTGAACGAAGCAAGTAGCAATATTCACGCATTGTATTACTAATAAGAGCTGACGCGTAGACACTATAAATTATTATAAAATAATATATTTCATTACAAAATCGAAATAACGATACATGTACACCATATCAACTTATATCAATGAAAGAACGACACTTTAAATAAATTAAATATTATTAATTTCCATTTCCGTTTTCTGTTCCTATATGTACCTAACTACCTACTAATATTATAAAGCTAAAGAGTTTGTTTGTTTGGTTAAATGCGCTAATAAGGGGAACTTCTGGTTCGAATATAACAATTATTTTTGTAGTAACATCACGCTGTTTGTTTGTTTTTTTTTATTATGTAGTAGCGGGTGAAACCACGCGGCATAGCCAGCTACATAAAAATGTCAAAACAAATTGCCGGTAGATTAAGAATCCGCAGCACCACCCCCACACTATTTATGTCTTACTAGCTGAGCCCGCGGTTTCACCCGCGTTTAAAAGAAATGTAATGTGACATACATATAATTGAACGTTTTTCGA
>DWNE01007458.1:0-12239 GCA_018249875.1 Cecropterus toxeus | reverse complement strand
AAAACCCCCTCCGGTGACCGTCCTCAGCGCTGTGTGGAGGACTCCGGGATCTCCAACGGAACACAACCGGAGTCCTTCGAGTGCGTACCCCCTTCCGGGCTCTTTCCCTGTGATCATTTACCTTCACCGTGTCTTCACGTGTCAGGTGTTTACGATGGCATTCAACCACACGTGCAGCCGTCCTGCCCGGGGTAGCTTAGCTGGGCGGCTCGAGCTCCCACTCTTACCACCCGCAAACCCGGAAGCTCCCTTTTAGTCGCATCTTACGACAGGCAGAAATACCGTAGCTCTATTCTAGTCTACGGAACTATAGGAACAAAGGTCCTAACTACGGTTGACCACAGCGGTGTTGCTCTTGAGGTCTAAAGTGGTCGTGTCATATGGAAAACCGGCCTCACACTCCCTCTGAGCACAAGAACGGTAGTAGCTGATAATTTTCTGGAAAAACCTCTATTCTATATTGAGTTGGTTATAGATGTTCACGAGAGGTAGTTACAGTTTACCATCAGGTGGGCTGCATGCTATTATCATACTTCAATTTAATATAAAAAAGATATATATTTGTGTGTGTATATATATATATATATAAAGTTAAAAACGGTAACAACATGCTTAACTAGTAACATTGTTTATCATACTAAAACAAAAAACACCTGAAAAAAACATATTTTTTTGTTCATAATGATTTATTTACTTTAACGTTTTATATGCGTTTTTAACAATAGTCGAGAGCAGTACATACATAGTTTTAGAATGGTCTTTTTACTTGCTTTTATTTGATACCCATATTGTCACAATAAAAAAGTCTTTCCTTCCCACATTTTCCCCGTTTTGAGGGCGCCATTTTTTAACATTATATAGCCTATGTCACTGCAAACTGGGACGAATCTAATGATATGTCATACGGAATAATCCGTCAAGCCGTTTGGGCAAACATATATACATACATACTCTTGAAATCATTACCGTCCTTCTGACGCACTCAGGTAAATATAAAGTTACAAATATAGACGAAGTGTACGCGACGTAAATATAAATTGTATTAAAAAGGTCACGCTTTAGTTACGCAGACTAGATCAGTTGCGAGATAAATCCGCTTGGTGGAAGTGCTAAAAATTCTAAACCAAAGGTGTGTCCTGACCGACTTGTTAGCACGCTACGAGGACTTGTGGCCGGTTTAAACTAACTTATAACGCAGTTTCAGCTTTTCATAATCAATATTATTTTATCTTTAATCAAAGTTATTTTTATACGCAAAAAAAAAAATCGGTAGCTCTTGGAGTTATACGGAAAGTGGCAAGGATCTTTCAGATAGAAACTTAAATTTTAAACTTGACGCACGCTATCAAAAGTTTGCTTTTTCCTAACGTTCTCTTTATATTTAAATGAAACTAAAAGTCTGTAACCAAAGGGTGCAGTGACGTCACTTTACGTTATTTGAAGTTACAAACGAGCTGCATGGACTGCATGACCATCTTAAAAAAAAGTGGTCTCACGCCCATCTAAAAACGATCGCGAATATAGTCTTTTCTAATATTGGTCACAAAAGGGATAAGGTTAAAATACCTCGTATAAGTGTCTTACCCTTTAAACTCCTGACGCAGTCGGGTGAAAACGACTAATTAGTTTGAAGATTGTTCTCCTCACTATTGTAAGGAGGGTCTCCTTCCTGATGTAGATCAGGAAGGGGACCCTCCTGATGTAGATCATCAGACCAAATATTAAAAATATTCAAGAAATCAATTGTTTTAAAATTATTATATGTACCTCTTACACAGCGCTACTAGAACAATTTGTTTAAACTTTCTATCAGCACATCAACATTAGTAAGGCAACGATATTACTGATCTTCCTATTAGCACATTTCATTGAAATTCGGATTTAGTTGTGGAGGTTGCTTACTTGGCCGAACTGGCTGATTCCGTTACAAATTATTTGTACAAATAAACACTTAGACCGGTGTTTGTGAAATCTGGCTCAATTTGGAAATATTCGTGTTGTTTTCAATTTATTTTGTGCGTCAGAGTAATCGTTACTTAAGATATTTGTTGCCATTAACAGATTATAAAAATAGATAATCGATTTAAATAAATAAATCTTTCTTATATCATAAACGCGGAATTTTGTGAGGATATATGAGTGTTTGTCGAAAAGCACGGCAGTGCTTTGTCAAATTCATGGCAGTGCACTAATGTGTTTATTACTCCTTTACGCAAAAACTATTGTTTGGATTTTCCTGAAATTTGGCGCACAGGTAGTTTATAACCTGGATGAATACATGGAACATTCATTTAAGTGTTAAGCGTGACAGAAGCGGGTGGAGCTGCGAGAATAATCTAGTATCCTTATATTTTATACTCATCTTAACAAACATGAAATATCGTTATTAGATAAAGTAGCGTAGAATAGATCATATTCAATACTTTTAGGCAATTTTAAGTATTAAAAAAAAATCTAATCCGTTTTATACTAAGGCCGTCATTAATAAAATGCATTATGTGTCCAACTAAGCAAAAAAATGGGGTAGTAATAGTTTATGGTTCTACTCTAACAGCAGTGTTGAGCGCTCTTGTGTTTTGGTTTTAAGGGCGTAAGGCAGACATACTTTCCGAGGCGTTGCTATTTAGTCCTCAGAGGTAACAATGCATCTGTTACCATCTTTAGGTAAGACTAAACTAATAGAAAAACACGTTTTCTACATTCATAGCCCCACATTAGGATTTTCTCCTATGTCGTGGGGTCCGATCCAGACCTAGAACAAAAATCTAAACTCATCATTCACATTTCTGTCTTGCCGGTAATCGAACCCGGGACCCACTGCGCGTCAGACCGGTATGGTGACTGCTCCGCCACGCGGGTCTTCAATGATTAATAACAGGTGTTCCTGGGCTGCAGTGGCCACTTAGCATTAGGTGGACTGCATGTTCCTTTGCTACTTCCATAATATAAAAAACAGCGAACTTTAAGGAAAGCGATATAATATTGCTCCTTCATTTCCTTAAAAACATCTTATTACTCGAACAATTACATGTAAACTTGCTTCTTAACAGCGCTATTTATAACGCGGACCTTCGGAAAGGACCGGCCTTATCAAGAAAGTGATATTTGAAGTGACGTCACTTGCACGGGCCCGCGCCGTGGCCGCTGCGTGGGCCGCGCGGCGATAAACATATTTCTCCATGTACGTGAAATGCTTATGACTGAATAAAGTATGACTTTGCTGGTGAAAGTCATGCACTTACTGTGTGACTCTCATAGCTTATATACATATATGACAGGACAAGTAGTAGTACTTTATAAAACTACACAATTAGCTAGTTGGTAGTATGAGTATAGCTAGATCTCGGAGGTACCACCGCTACACCTATTTCTAGCGTGAACGTTTTTGCATTTTAGTGGGTGTGGTTGCCGGCTCACTTTCTCATGAGCCGATCATGTAGAACCTCGGAAGTGGCAATGTAACTATAACTTGAGATATAACCCTTGTTTTGACTGCATGCTCGTTTGCCACTTTAACGTCATAATATAATTATATATGAAAACTCTTTTATATAAAAATGAAATGATGTATGAAAACTTTGAGTCTATCAAAATTAGAATATAAATTATAGTTGTTATATACTAGTACAGTCCCGTGGCTGTACTTGCTTGGGCCGTTCATCACGATGAATAGTATCATATGTGTTGATCCAGGTCATAATATATCAGGGTACTAAATTTGACCCAAATCCTATGAATAGTGGTAGCGTGAACGAGTACCAAAGATACATCCTCGGAAACTTTCCCCTTTAGTATATTAGTAAGAATACGATACTCGTATGATATACGTAGACGTACACATTCGTAACAGTTACATGAATTATACTTGGCAAAACAAAACGAGGCATCTCGCTTATGCAACTTATTCAAATACTGAACACACCCATCGCTTTATAAGGCTCTGCCAAACTGGTCGGGTGTCCGGCGTCAATGAACAAAAAATGCGACGACATTGCAAAATTCATCAGTCCATATTCCGCACGACGCAATTCGAATCGGTAGCTGACATTTTTGTAAAATTATATACTTTTATTTATTTATCCTCTCGTAGTAAAAGGTTGTAGTACAGGGTGGCGTAATCAGCTAATGGTAAAGTTTGTGAATACATCGGTTATTCCCAGATAGAGATGATAACTTTTATTACACATTATATTCGATTTTTTAACTTATTCATCTTGATTGAATAATTACTTTAAATAATTTCATAATTAAATTGAGGAGATCATTAAAAAAACTTTCAATTATCATTGATTCATATGTTAATTGATTTCAAAATACAAAATAGAGTAAAAAATGATGATTTTTTTAATAGAAGTGACTCTACCATCACTTTGTGTCGTTGTTAAGTAATTCTATCAGAGTTATTTGCTTTCTATTTGAGTTTATTTATTCAACCTGAAAGTCAATCTCTCAGTTTCTCAAAAACGGATTAAAACTTAGATATCTCGAAATAAAAGAAGATATTGATCACGGTAAAAGACATTGATTTTAATAGTTTCTGAATATGTTAACCGAATTTTAATTAGTTAAGGTCGTTTTAATGAACTTTATTTATGAGCGACCTTTATTGCAACGTTTGGTCTTAAGAGAATTATAATTCGGTACCACGAGCTGTCAAGATCACTTCATTTGCATGAGTGATATCTAATGCCAATCAATTTGTACTTGATAAAAAAAATTAATAGCTCATAGTAAATTAAAAGTTTACTGAAGCTCAAATTATAGTATGATTTTATTGTTTCCGAAAAATACTGAAATTAGTATGTAGTAGGCAAAAACCATTTGTAGCTTTCATAGATATCTCGGAAGAGATAAGTGAAATTGTGTGAGCATTTGTTATCAGCGGCGGGCGCGGTGGCGGTGCGGCGCGCTGCTCGCAGTCCGCTCCGCGCTGCCGGGGTCCCGCGGTCGACTCCCGGTGCTACCGATTACTCGACACACGTCCCTACTTTCCAGTTTAAGTGTATCTTTACTAATTACTTCGACAAATAACTAATTAATCGAATCTTGTAAGGTATTTCGTGAAGTGTTCAGTTCAGTGCAGTGGAAAATAAACGATACAACGTATAAATCAAATCTCAATATATTTTTTAAGCTTATCAACCGCTAAACAGTAACATATTCTTACAACTAACTACTTAAGTAGTCAGATAGGACAGTCTTAGATGAGTACTACAACTAGGTAACGATCATGAGATCTGGATCACAGTCGTGTCGCGCTCACTGAGTGGGCGCGACGGTGGGTTGCACGGGAACGGGGATGGCGAGGGGCGGGGAGGGGAGCAGCCTGAGGACAGGGGCCGGTGGGACCCGCTCCTTCGCGTGCCTCTTGACGTGCTTGGCGAGGTGGTCGGAGCGCATGAACCGCCTGTTGCATACGCGGCAGCCGAACTTCTTCTCGCCCGTGTGCGTGCGCTTGTGCCGAGAGAGCTCGTCGGAGCGGGAGAAGCGACGCTCGCAGCCGGGCCACGCGCACCGGAACGGTCGTTCCCCGGTATGCGTTCGGGCGTGAGCCTTCAGGTGGGAGGATTTGAAGTAATTTTTTCCACAACCCGGGTAAGAACACTCGTAGAGCCGTCTCCGGGCGGCGGGCGCGGGCGCCACGAGCCACAGCGCCGTGGTGGGTAGCAGCGTACCGGGCACCAGTACAGCGGGGGCGGGTCGCGGTGCCAACGGCACCCAGCCGGGCGTTGCGGCCGCTGGCACGCGCTGCTCGTCGGTCTGTTTTGGCTGGCACTCCGGATGTGGGGAAGGGACGCGCGCTTCCTCGATCTTTGCAGGCGGGGAGGGCGGCGCCGCTGGCGGCTGACTCTGGGCACGAGTCGCGATGTACTTGGCTTGTGAGTACGAGTGGCCGCGGTTCATTTTAAATTTGAGCGTTTTGAGTATGTTCATGTCGGCGGGCGGCGGCGGCAGCAGCGGCTCGGGGCTGCAGGTGCCGTCCTTGTGCGCGCGCATAATGACCGAGGGCCGGGCACAGGGCTCCGGTGGCGGCGTGGCGAGCAGCAGCCGCGCCAGCTCGCAGCGGGCGCGCTTGCCGCACTCGTCCTCCCCCTCGGAGTCAGAGGGCTGAGGAGTCACCAGGCCGGCGGGCGGCGGCGACTCCCTGGCCCGCTTGGCTGCGGCCTTTTTTAAAGGCAACTCGACCTGCGAGACAAAGACGGACGCACGTAAGTGAACGGTCACCGGCTCGGCGGAGCACGCGCGCGATGCGTGCTCGCGCGCTGCGCTCCCACCGTCATACTTTCGATTGCACAAGGCGCAATTTTATTTAGCGCAAAGGGGAGACTTGCATATATATATATTTTTGGAAATATTATTTTTGGGTAAGTCGAATATTTGTCGACACTCACTTTTACGTCCATCAACGGCGGCGTTGACGGCGGCGAGAGGGGTCCACAAACGTCGAGCAGAGTAGACATGGCGATTAGGTTAAAATCATTCAACGCCAAAAAACTTTCTTTTTTAATTCACAAAACTTGCAGTCTCGCTTCGCGCTTTAGCTCCTGGGAGCCGTGTAATTCCGTCGGCGAGCGGCAGACGAATAAACCTCGTCGGCAGCACTCGAGGTACGAGGCGCTAGCGGGTGCGGAGCGCGGGGGCCGGGCGGCCAATGGGAGCGAGCGGCGCGGCCGCGGCGGCCAATGGGCGCGCAGCGATCACGCAGGCAGCGCGTGCCGGCGCGTGGCGTTCACGTGCACACCGAGTGACGGCGGGCGAGGTCGCGGCGTGACGTCACCGGCGCGCCCCCGCATGACGTCGCGCGAGGGGCGCGGGCACGCAAGGTCGCCTGCACGCCGCCTGCAGCCGCCTGCGCCGCGCCGCGATCCTGCACCGACGACGAACCTGCAATTTTGACAGGTGTCAACGACCGCCCGCCGTGTTTGATTAGAAACGCTGCAACGAAATCAGGAAATGAACGCTTCATTCCGCTATATGGAGTAGGTGCTGATTGCTCAAGTAATCGGATAAACGAAGTAGGCATAACAATAAAAGGTGTTCGTATCAGGAGCCGCGAGCTTGTGGATGTAAACATGAATATTCGAGATAATTGTTAGATATCAGTTATCGCGGGCGCTGTAATCAGATACACGTAAAGTAACGTAAGATTCTCACTGATGTTTGAAAGCAACTTAAAAATGCATCGTAATATAAACAATATTTCCCTTAAATTCGTAATATACATATTTTACTCATTATCAACTTAACATAAATATAAAATATAAGATAGTATTCAATTCCCACGTTTTTTTATCTTATCGCTGGGTCACAAAATTCGATAACAACATTAGCAAGATTTTTCAGTGTTTTATTATTATTTATTACTCTAAAATTATTTTACGAATAAATATTTTTTTTCTCAGATTAGTACTTTTATTGTAGTTTAAATTAATTTCATAAAAGATTTGTACAGATTATTTTATGTAGGAAATAATGTGCACTGTTACACTTAGTGTATTTATAAAACTGTAACCACTTCTGTACTTTAATAATAAACGTAATGTTGAATCTTAATTAAGATTAACGTGACGCGTGTATCAAGACACGACTCTACATTCTAATCCCGTATTCTTAAGGACAATAACTAAATGCCGTTCTGCGGAAATTCAAAATTTTTTCTTGTAACAAACTGTGAACTTTCCTTTACGTTTAATTACCTAAGTACCCTTCTATTTCATCTAACAGCCTTTTAAGGTTAATGCTGGACATAGTCCTATCCCAATGACTTTTTTCATCCGATTAAAGTAGCAAACGAGCATGCAGTCCTCCTGATAGTAAGTGGTTACTACCGCCCATGAACATCGTAAGTGACTTCATATAGAACAGGGGTTTTATCTGTATTCGATCACAGTTGCATTGCTACTCCCGAGGACTGAGATGGTCGCCTATTACGTGAGCTGGCAACCATACCCTTCATACGAAACTGATTTACGTTAGAAATGGGTGTGGCGGTGGTACCTCCCCTTTCGAAATACATTGGTTCACAAGGTAGAAAGCTTTTTCTATGCCCAATGTTTTGACTGCATTGATGTTGATGATTCACAGGATGATGCTGCCCATCCTGGATTTTGTATTTTAGTGTAAGATATTGTGACGACCCGCCTGACCACCATACCGCTCTGTCACGCAGTGGGTTTCGGGTTCTATCCCCGGTCAGACAGACATCTCGATGATAAATATAGATTTTTGTTCTGGGTCTGAGTGTTTGTGTATTCGTTTTTGTGTGTGTTCATGGCACCTACGACACAGGAGAAAATCTCAATATGAGTGTAGAAATCGTTATATTTTAGTTGCTTCCAATGATATTCACGGGAAGAGAGGGAATGGTGATATCGGACACCACACTGCACGTTACTATTACAAAACAATACATAGGTACACACAAAGATACAGCAAAAAACAAATCATTATTCTAGTCGTCTATATCTGTCGATACTATTAAGAACGTTGTAAAATCAAGGTGAACAATTGAATAAATTAATATAAATACAGCGTTTTAAAAATAAATCTTTAAGATAAACCGTTTAAGAACAAATGAAAAAATGATTATGATAGTTCGTGTTCTTAATTAAACATTATGAATAGTCTATATGAGCGATAAGGCAGACTGACTTCTTGATGGAAAGCACTCAATGTTATTGACTTTGAAGAAGTTGTTTATCTGACAAGACAAGACAAATAGTTGTCTTGAAATATTTAATAGTGTAATAATGAAAAATCTTATTTAATGTTAATTATAAGATACTTTAGATTTAGTACATTAGCCTCTATATAGCAATGTTTTAGATACCAACTTTTATCGTTTTTGACCAAAAGACTTGTTTTACATAATTTCTTTTGCAGATGGTGTGTTAAGAAAGTGTCATTCCATTCTTTGATTCCATTGTTTCTCAATACTGACATAGGCCTTTGTCTAGCAAAGGCCTATGTCAGTATTGAAAAATCCAGTAAAAATGTAGCATAACAACAACCATTTTATTTGACCTCCTTATTATATCGTAATGTGTATTAAAGAGGAGGTCAAGTAGTACCAGTATACTCAAGATACTTGTCGCAATATGTAAGTCCTGTAATAATTTAATACAATTTCTTTAATCTCCTCGTAAATATGTCATGCGGTAAAAATACTGTTACAATTAAACATTTTTTGGTTTCGTAATTTTATAGTTCAATTCACTTTTATTCAGTAAAATTTTAAACTTCATTATATATACTATATAACTTATACTTTTAAAAATACTAATACAACTAGTATGAAAGTATACTAGCAGTAGAATACTGTAGAAGTATTGGAACGCGAGGAATCTGGTGAGACCGTGACGGCGCCGGGCGCACCGTTACGAAACTCGTGTTGTGACGACTGGCGGGAAAGTGACTCGCAGACACGCGGTCGGCGAGTGATCGGCGCGGTCCGTGCTATGCGCGCTAGCGGGCTGGGATAGTTGTGAAGTGAGAACAGCGCCATCTAACGGCGTGTTGTTGATGTTTGTAGTAGGAAAATAATATAGGAGTGTAGGGACTCTGGCAATCTGGTGAAACCGTGATGGCGCCGGGCGCACCGTTACGAAACTCGTGTTATGACGACTGGCAGATAAGTGACTCGCAGACACGCGGTCGGCGAGTGATCGGCGCGGTGTGTGCTGTGCGCGCTAGCGGGCTGGTGTGAAGTGGGAACAGCGCCATCTAGCGGCGAGTTGTGGGCATGTGTAGTAGGAGAACAGTGTAAAAGTATTGAAATGCTGAAAATCTAGCGAGGCCGTGACAGCGTCGGGTACACATATGGCTCTAGCGGGTAGGGATTAACTGTGAATTAGATGTGAAAGCTGCTAGATGGAGGTGTTTCTGGTTCTAGGGAGATCGTTACCACGCTTAGATAACTGTTATGAAACTCATGATATCTTCTTAACAAATAAAAAATAACAAAAAATACAATCGACTTCAATACTACAAACAAAGTAAAAATAATTTAAATACATGTTAGTTTAGTATATAGTCCCGAAGTCGGAGCGTTATATATTTTGGCTTATTAGACGTTAATGTACGTGAATATATAAACAGAAACATAAATACAAACGTTAAACACAACCTAAATCTAAAAATGTACCTAAATATAAGCCTAAGCCATAACTTACAACACTTGTACATTTTATATGAACTGGGCGCACCCGCTCGCAGAGCGGTACCGCGCCTTGCTCGCTTAGTTTCATGTTTTCTTTTATGTTAAAACTTAACCTAACTCATAACATAGGTCATAATTATCAGCGATTAGGTACATTCAAGTCGGATTGGCAGAAACTGAGTCATCTCAAATTAATCTAAATATGTGTGTATATGAGGGTATTTGAGAGTTTTCCTCCATTTTCCCGGAATCCTGTTATCAGATCATGACTTATATGACTCTGGGACGAAACGGCAAGTATACCCTACCGAATAAAAGAAAAAGTTTCGAAATTGGTCCACAATTGGCGGAGAAATCGGTTTAAATACATAAAAAAATCCAACCGAATTAATAACCTTCTCCTTTTTGAAGTCGGTTAAATAAAAATTAATTTTATGAAATGTACATCAAAATTTTATTTCCATTAAAATATATATGATAATATTGGATATGAGTTTATAAATAAAAATATTTACAATAAATTTGTTTTTACTTCATCCTCTTCTGTGCTGTAACATATTGCCCCTTTTCTCCTTCAACAAAAGAAACAAAACGCTATCAACTCTACACTTATACCACAACAGTGCTACGTGATAGATAACTGTGTGCGTGTTGCGCATGTGTGTGTGGGAAACACTGAATCGTATGACGCGTGGTGATTAGACTCATGACTCAACGGGCGTTGTTTCAAGTATGTGTTAGTTTTACAAACTTTTAACACACCTATTTTTGCCTTATGACAGCGGTTGAGCGCTGCTGTTCTGCTTTGAAGTGTTTGGGAGACATGTTCCGATCCTCTGCAGGGGACCAATCTCGGGTAAAAGGCTGTGCACTTTTTGTAATCAGGGCGAAACCTTGAAAAGGTACCCACCGTGGTAACAGCGCCGGGTTATGTGGGATTTTTATCACACTAAAACCCCTCCGGTGGCCGTCCTCAGCGCTGCGTGCTGAGGACGGAGCGCTGAGTGCTGCGTGGACTCCGGGATCTCCAACGGAACTCAATCGGAGTTCACAGAGCGCGATGCCCTTTTAGTAATAAGTAGTATAAAACTCGTACTAAGGTATAGGGAAGGCTCCAATCCTCTTTGGGGTATAAAACTTGTGTACTGAGACACAGGGAAGGTTCAAATCATCTATGGGGCATGAAAGTCGTACTAAGTCACAGGTAGGCTTCCAATTCTCTTTGGGGCATGAAACTCGTACTAAGGCTTAGGAAGGGCTCCAATCCGCTTTGGGGTATAAAACTCGTACTAAAGCACAGGCAGGGCTCTAATCCTCTTTGGGGTATGAAATTCGTACTAAGGCATAGGTAGGGCGCCTATCTTCAGGCCCTAGTCTTTGGGGTATTTAAAATTTACATATCCATAATTTATATTTATTTTGTTGTGCACGTTAATGACGTAAAAACAGGTAGCCTAATTTTATCATTTAGTAATATATAATATGTTTTGGTAACAGTCATTTCGTAGATAGGGATGTACGAGTGTAGTTTTATCTCGTATAAGTAACGTCATGATGCAACGGAAAATTCCTGAATATAAATGTCAGTCTGGTAATTTTCCATTAAGTTTTTTTGTGTAAATTGGAGTTCGAAATAGCGACAAATTAAATACCGTTTTTAAGGGTTCCGTAGCGAAAAAGCAAAAATCGGAACTCTTATGGATTCGTCATGTCTGTCTGTCCGTCTGCCCGAATTTCCGTATGTCACAGCCGTTTTACTCGCAAACTATTAAGACTACAGAGTTGAAACTTGGTAGTTAAGTGTATTCTGATAAAGGCTTTCTGAATTGTGTACAAAAATAAAAATAAAAAAAATTGGGATCCCCCATACACGGAACGGGAACTCAAAATTTTTTTTTTCATCTTGGGGGTGTTCAAAAATAGCAATGAGGTTTCTAAAACCATTTTTTCTCAAATTCGATCGTTTGACAGAAGCCCTTTCAAATTTCGAATAAGCCCTTTCAAAGCGGTAAAATGTGTGTAATGTGTAACCCCCCCCCCCCCCCCCTCCTTATCTTAATAATAACGCTGATTACATTCA